>JANHFX010001385.1:14345-26545 GCA_027560015.1 Chloroceryle amazona
ATCCCCTCTCTCCATCTGCTGGCCACACTTCTTTTGATGCAGCCCAGGATGGGATTGGCCTGCTGGGCTGCAAGCACACCCTGGCTGCTCATGTCCAGCTTCTCCTCCACCAGCACCCCCCAGTCCTTTTCTGCAGGGCTGCTCTGTCACCTCCTCCCCAGCCTGTACTGACAGTGGGGATTATCCACATGTGCCAACTGTTTTTGTTATTCTGCTTCTGAAATAAAGGATGAAAAACCTCTTGAGAGAACAGTATCAGTATCGTAGGGTAAGAATAAGACTGTGAGTAGACAGTGGTAGGATTATATTACCAGCATAAAATTTACCTTTACATCCTGGCTTTCAGAACTCTCTGTAATCATCTGTGATGCCACAAAACCCAACTTTTACTACCTAATAGCTATGTGATATGTGAAAATCATAACTTTAAATGAGGGCAGTTTCCTAGCAAACATAAGCAAAGGGAGCTACCTCCACCTGCCTTTAAAAATCTTTACTTGGTAAAGCATTATTTAAAAAATCTCTGCTGTTCTTTTCTGTTGGCTTTTTTTATTAAGCTGTATTTTAAAAGTCCCAGCTGTGATCAAGACACTGCTGCATAGATATGGGACAACACATCCTTCCAAAAAGGTATCATCTGTGCCCAGAGTCTAAGCAGGCTGAGTAGAAAACATAAGCAAGGGGGGGGAACAAGCAATGCTATCTGGCTTTGTGAGTGGGAAGAGGAATGTAAACAGATCTAAGGTAATGATACAGACAATACTTCACCTGGCCGCTGAGAGCAGTTCAAACAGCCTTAAATTGCCACTGAGTGAGCCCTGTAACATTGGCATGGGTTAGCTCATTCGCTCCTCTGAGAGATGCTGCAGGACAGGTTTTCTGGTTTGGACACAGGAACCAGAATTTGCTGCCTACTTCACCGGGACGTTCTAGTTTCAGACTCTGCACTACTCTCTGGCGAGCTGTTTAGATGTGCTCAGAGGCTGTATAAATACATCTATGGCAAAGATCTGCGTAGGCACCAGGTCCCCCAATGTCATCTTCATTGTCAAACACAGCTGTTTGATACTCTCGCTGCTAAATCTCCCTTCTGGACTTTTCTCTTGATTAGAGTATTTGCCATCTATCGAGCACATGCAGATCGGGCTAACGCAGAATAACAAAAGCCATGGTCTTAATGGATTGGAAATGGAATAGAGAAGCTACGGGGAGATAAAAGTCTCATCTCAAAGTCACAAATATATTTTCATCTTATCTGTCTGTGGTCTGTCTCGCTCTACAAGCTGAGTAATCTATTTTTTGTTTGCATATCTGGTAGCAAAAGTCAGATGATCTGGCTTGCATTTTGTTTACAAGGTTCATCTCTGACTAGTTATTGATCTTTTCCCCTCTGTTTTTACCTGCTTGCTTGCCTGTCTGCTTCTTTTTCTGAACAGCATTCTTTTCATTTGCTGTGCCAATTTATCTGCATAAAGAGCTTTTTTTTCTTCTGTTTTTAAATACATTTTTCGTGCATTTCAGGTAGCTATTCTTCCTTCCTCAAATCCCTGTTGTTGTACTAGAGGAAGGGAGATTCAGAACCACTCTAGCAGCGATCAGCCCACTCTAGGTGGCACTAGCAGATACAGCAAATGCCTCTAATTCTCTGTAAGGGAGGGGAAGTTGATGACAGCGTTGCAATCTCACTGCAGGCTCTATGGCAGACAGTGCAAATTTTAGACAGGCAAGGTACTGACCTGTCTTTGTCTAACTACAGTCTTTAACGGGGAGAGAACACCAGTTAAAATGTTCTGGAAATGGTGCTAACTGCTTGATGCAGCAGTAGGCATTTGCACAGTTGCCTTGTTATTTTTACTGCAAGGTAACTGTCTAATTTTCTTTTCTGTCTGTTTTATGTAACACTGTTTTATGATTAAAGTTGAGTCTTCTATTGTACTCGCATAATGCCTTTATCTTTTAACACTTCATCTCTTGTGAACTTCCTCCTTAAGAATATCAGATCCTCTGCAGGGAAAGAAGGAAAGAATTTCCCTGCAAAATGACAATGGGGATAAGCCAGGGAGGGATGTCAGCTCGTGAAACAAACCTGACATATTCATTCCTCTTCATATTCTGCAGTCTTCCTTGACTTAAAATCACAGACTGGATTCTGCTCCAAGGAGAATAGTGTCTCTTGCTGTTTGCTTGTTTTATATTGGAACACATTTCTGCAACGGTAGCCGGTGAAATGAAATATTGACCAAGTATTTTAAAGCATTATATTTTATTTCTTTTTTTCCTCCCAATTCTTTTTGCTGATTCTATAAGGGAAATCATACCAGTTTCACCTCAGTGAAGTCGGGTAATGCAGAGCTGGTTACAGGGGTTTACAAGGCTAGGCTGGTACTCTGTAATCTGTTCATGTGCCTCCAAAAGGGAAAGCATGTCAAGTGTTAAGTGCATAGCTTGGGCAGAATAGTGATGATTGGGGCAGGAACTGTAAAAACATGAACACGGCTCACTAGTTGTCTAGTTGCCCATGCAGCTGTTGAGGGGATGTTGAGAAAATTCCCTTAACAATCTTGTTAAACCCACTTTGATTGTAAAGGATGACTATTGCATATTGCCTCCCTGAGGCCTTAATATGCTGAAGCAGGCAAGCTGTGCAGCTTTACAGGAGGATGTATATTCCTAAAAATAAATTAATCATATATGATTTTTCATGCTGACACACGCTAAAGTTCTGATGAATGGTTTTGTGCATGATGTTCTGGCTTTTCCAACCCAATTTCAACATCTTTTTTTTCACTTCCCATCTGACTATGTAGTACAATGTACAGAAATACAATCTGTTGTCCTTAAAGGCACAATAGTTTCTGCTGGTCACACACTCAGGAAGAAGCATCATTCAGGGTATGAGGCTTGGATTGGAGGAAAGCTTGGTTAATGTTACATTCTCACTGGAGCCTCAGATAGGTATTTAGGATTAGATTTAAAATGAGTGAAGTTATCTAGCAGTTATCTACACCGTCCATGGAAAACCTATTTTTATCAATCTGTATCAATCAGTCACCTAATTTCTAGGTTCTGAGATGACTACTAACATTAAATGCAAGACTTTACATGGTTTTTGCAGGCAGTTCTGTGAAAATACTAGCTCAAGTCTTAGCAGTGGTTAAATTTTAACCAAATTAATTGTTAGAGATTCCCAATTTCCATTGGGATTTAATATATGGAATAAAATAGAACTCATTATTGTTTCACTTACTAAATCCATGGTGTGACCGCATTCTGTGTGCTTCAGAAAGTTATTGTTTTCAACTCCAAAAAGAATATATGAAAGCTTGGATGGAGAACTAAAGAATTACAAGGTCTATCAAGTATATGGAATGGCATCTGGGTGAGAAAAAAATCAGTAAAGCAGGATTTCCCAAGCTAAAAAAAGCAGATGCAACTGAAAAAATATACGGGTATCAGTTAGGGATATGAAATGTAGTACTATGAAGGGAGTGTTTAGAAGACTGACTAATCAGAATTGCTCTCAGGAGCTTCATCAGAATTCTAGAGCCTATTGAGAGAAATTCAGCAGGAATCTGACCAGGCTCCAAAATATTCCATTAATGATATAGCAGAGAAGGACTTTTACAAGTACAGACAACGCTCGGGGCTTGCACGAAGTAAAGAAATGTTTGGGGCATGGTGTTTGTTGTTTGTTTGTTTTTAAAAGGCAGTTTTGTGATGGTGAGTTTGATGTTACAGACTTAGCAGTAGTCAACTGCACAAATATAAAATTGGATAGAACCGACTGGGTAATTTTTCTACGCAGATAAAGATCTGATTGCATGTCAGCCATGATTTCTCACTGAGAAAAAGATGACCAAAATCATTCTGAGATACATAAATAAATGTGTAATTGGTAAAAATTTAAATACAGCTGATTAACCCTTGTGAATCCCTATCTGGCAAATTGTGGTGAGTTCTACATTGATCAGAAAGTGAAACAAGTGCAGAAATACTGGGCAAACCAATGAAAGCTATTTCAGTTCCAGAAAACTGGGTTTGTAAGGAAAAGCTGCAGAAATTGGTGTGAAGGTGACTGAGGGAAGGCATAATCTTTATGTATGTAAAAAAGATGAAGGAAATACAGCATTTTCCACATTTTACCCGAAGTTATATACTCCCATTATGCGAGTTAGTTTGGAGTAGGGTAGTAGATTTCTGCTTTAAAAAGCTGGATTAGGCTGATTAGGCGTTCTGTCCTTATCACAAGTTCCAGTGCTGTTACCTTTGATACAGCTGAACCACTGTTAGCAGCTGCAGGAACAGGTAATGCTGGGGTGAGGCTAAAATGTCACTGATCAGAAGGGATTCGTTGGTTATTTGCCATAGAGTGTAATCTTTCCTGCCAAGGCGATCAACTGATACACAGTTTGATGGTTACTGGTTTCAAAGCTGGGTTCGGTCTGCCTGTGCAGTAAGCAGATTTGGAAGCAGGCAAGCCATAAGGCAAGTCAGGCACAGCAAGGGCCACACAAGCCACAGGGGCACGCACTGCCTCGGCCTGCTGGGGAGAGCCTCTTTTGGTGAACGAAAAATTGATCATTTATTTTCTATTATTATTTTTCTTTTTTTTCTCCACGTCAGTAGCATTCAGCCCAGCTTTGGGAAGGACGCTTCCATGAGCCCATGATTCACATCAACAGCAGTTACTAGCTCATGTTTGCTCTCACACTATGTTGCTGAGAAGCTAGAGGCTCTTTATTTTTCAGGCTGGCATCTCATTTTGGATCAGCTCTGATCTAGCTCAGCGTTAGTACAGAGACTGTCCTGCCAAGAGTGATCAATGATCTCTTGTGAGTTATCAATTGGGGTCACTGTTCCGCCTTGATCATAGCTGATCTGTCATCATCTTGGGGCTAGAGAGACCACAAGGTCTGCTGGTGTAGCAGATTTTCAGTAGTTCCACAGACCTGGTGATGGTACACAGTTCTGTTCCAGTGCAATCCCGCGTTGTCAGGATAGGAAGATGTAGGCTGCCGTGCTGTAAATCCCTCCACAATTTCTACTTTTGATGTCTGTTTATTTTCATATTAGGATTGCACATGCCTTGAAGAATGATAAAATAGCAGAGAAGGGAGGAATCATTTTCACTAATTCAAAGTCCAGATTTTATTTTTCTGCAAGATAACACCAATGATTTGCCCTGTCTGCTCTTTTATTGTCCGTGCTAGGATTCTAGACTGTTGGAAAATCAGCTTCTGTAAACAGGCAGTGCCTCTTGTGTTACGTAGGTCATTGCTATAGCGGAGATAATTACCCCAACTTCCCTTCTGTTTCTTTCAGCAAACCTGAATTTTTAGAGATAATCCGATTGGTTATTTCATGCCTA
Organism: Chloroceryle amazona; assembly: GCA_027560015.1. Taxonomy (NCBI): domain Eukaryota; kingdom Metazoa; phylum Chordata; class Aves; order Coraciiformes; family Cerylidae; genus Chloroceryle; species Chloroceryle amazona. Next base: position 19,714 of record JANHFX010001385.1, read on the forward strand.
TGAACTAAACACATATATGTATCAGGGGATAAATACTTTGGGCTAACTAATAATTTGTTTGACTTGCTGTTGCAATGTACACACTTGTGCTAGATCAGAATCTCTCAAAGGCTAAGTGTAGTTTCCAGGTGACCTGCAGTCACTTCAGTATGGCTTTTATGTGAAAGGAAGGGGTTTGCACAATGAATTGTACCAAAGGCAAGCATGGAACAATGAAATGGCATAGCCAACTTGCAATTCTTTTCTTTCTTTATGGTTTTCATATACTGTAGACAGGATTATGGTTAGAATAACGGCAGCACTCTGCTGTTGGAAAGCAGAAGAATATTCCTATTTGTGTGAGGTACCAGTAAATACATCCTGGCTATGCTGCAATGTTAACTCCCCTTAAGGTAAAGCTGGGAGTGCTGGGACTTGGGGCTGTATAATGCTCTAGCTGATTGCACTGAACATTCACTAAATATGGGCTTGTGTTTTTACAGCTACATGGGTAGACAGAACTGCAGACACTGTGAGCGCAAGCAGTGGAGGTGACATGCTCAGACTTCTCTCTCTGTTATCCTGAGAGCTGAGGTTACTAAATAATGGGTTACAGTGCTGTTGTAGGAAGCTCTCGCACTGTACTCAACAAAGCAGTTTTGTATTTTATTAATCCTTCTTGGAGCTCTTACGACAGAACCCCGTTGTGGTGAAAGAGGGAGGTGAAAGGACGGTAACAGATTTTTTAGGATATGTAGTACACTAACACTAGGGACAGACACACTATTAAAAAATTACCAAAGTTTCACTCTTAAATCCATGCTTAGGCAGCCAACAAACTGCCTCTTTTCCTGCCAAAGTGCCAAATACCCAGAAATTTCCATTAACTTCCTTAAAGCTCTGCAAAGTCATCAGGGCCCCCTTGCCCTCTTGCTCAACACAAGCTCCGGTCCCTCATCAGGAGTGTACATCAGCACGGAATTGGCCTGCCTCAGCCAAACCAGAATCAGGTAGACCCACTAACCCTTCCTGGTCTATTCATCTGGAGTTGCTTGCCTGCATTTAGTTTCCATTTTCTTCCCTTTACATGCTGGACTGGTGCAACTAAATTTGCAAAGACACACCAGAAATAAAGCAAGCAAGACATGTAAATACGTTAGAGAAAAATAGTAAGGAAGGCTGAGAGAAGAATAAATCTTATTTCAGTGAGCTCAAAGTATGAAAGATTTTTTCACCAAGAATCTAAGAAGATGAGCTGAGATAGCTGGCCGAGGATGTGGGCAAGATAGTGTTTATTGTGATAAATGTTGTTTGTGTACGCACCAGCAGGAAGTAAACTGAGATTGCTTTTTCTTCACTTAAATCCTACCAGTGAAGCATTCGAACGTGTGCTAATCTTAAAGTATTGGGATTAACAGAAGTAATCATAAGGTTATTAACAGATTAACCAGATACCTTAAAATTAATGTGTTTTCCCTTTTTTGTATACATTAGAAGTATGAGGAATGTAATTTATTATTTCTCTTTTTTTTTGGGGGGGTGGCAATCCACAGTAGTCTAAGGAAACATTTTAAGACTGGCATTGAATTTCAGTTCTTAATAAAAGCTGTGAAATTCTTAATCTGATGTTAACATCATCTTAATCTAGATTTTGGAATAATCTCTCTGTCTTTTGCTTCATTGATGTTTCCTTGATACTTCTTTCCTAATTCTATGGTAAGATTGTCAATAAGGTCATTCTGCAAGATGTTTTATGTACAGACTATGACAAGACTTTCTTTCCAGTGGTTATAAAGAATAGTCTAGCACTTGCTAGTGAACATTATATGCTGTTGCTTCCTATGCATTTTTTAATAGATGTTTGCACTTACATTTCTTACCCAAAGGCAAACCAGTAGTTAAGGAAAAAAAAAATTGACAAAAATCAAACCAAACATGTCTTTCAATATTGAAAAACAAATGTACAGCATCTCTTGGAAATGAATGTGTTTCAGCTGTGTTCTTTGCCAGTATAGCACTTAGGGAAATGTGTAGGCCATTACCAGAGATGCAAAATAATTGTCAAATTCTCCAGGTATGAAGAAGACTTTTAATTATATTGCCCTTTACAATAATAATGACGTGTAAAGAATAAACATGGAGAGCTGTAGGCTGTTATTTGTACCTAAATATTTATATTTGTACAAATACTTATTTGTGGAGTATTGCTGGTTTTTATAAAGTCATAACTTATATCTAGAAAAGAGATCTTTTTCTTGCCTGGTATTTGATAAACATTCTTAGGTTTGATAATTCTGAGTATCAAATGCAAACTGTTTCTATTTGCATGTCTAAATACTAGATTAGTGAGTTCATAAAACAGAAAGTTCTTCTATTTAGGAGCTCTTGGATTCAGTAAGAATAATAAGGCAAAGACTAAATAACATTTTGCCTAATTTTTTGTTCATTCAGGCTTGGAAATCAGGACTGAAAAGCATAAACACTTCTGAGTGTGCTCTCTTGCATAGAACTCGGTGAATTTCTAGCTCATGCATTTTGTAAATACTACCATGATTACACATTCACCGAGTTGTCACAAAATTATTTGTTCCCCTGACATATCCTTGTAAGTGAGAAGTCGCAGCTCAGCTGATCTTACCGAGGGGGAAAAGTTAAATCAATGACTGATTCTGTCAGTCTTTCACCCTTCCTTAGTAGTGAATTAATTTCTTAAAGAAATGGAAGATCACCTTGAGTTGTGTAAGGTGTATATTTAGTTTAAATATGCACAGGTCATCATCTATTTACAGAATAGCACATTAATGGCAAAGTTGAAAAAAGATGCATCCTTCCCAAATGGTTACTATGCTCTAATGGTTAATGTACTCTACTATACTATACTGCAAGACCTTTACTTTATCCGAACTCTGTAGTAGCAGCTGAAAACGTGCAGAGGTTAGTAAGCTTGGCTTTAACAAGGAGGCACTCTCCTGGAGTAAACATTTGCTATGTTGGTAATGTATAAATAGGGTATGGTATTTTTAATGAATTTAGAGGACTAGCATTTCACTGTTTCAGAAGGTGGCAGTGATAGGCCTAGAAATTATTACTGTGGGTTTACTTGCAAAGTACTGGAGAATAAAAGTTCTCACCTGCTTCCATAATAAATGTGGAAAGAGTGCTTTCCGTACTGAAAATATTTTAAGAGCCATTCAAATATGTGTGTAAATGTATGCAATCCCAGGCAGTGCTTTTATAAATAGGGTACCATCAAATAGTAGGGCAAGAGGTCTTGAAGGTATTTCTGATGTTTCCTTAAATTATATTGGTGACTCACTAGGTCATCCTTCTTTTGAATCAGTTTGAACCAGTGTTTCGTAAAGTACTAGTGGGATGTTAGTGTGGGAAGTGCTCTTTCAGATGAGACCATATGGGGCCATGAAAGTTTCCCCCGTTCTCTCTTCAAGAGTAAGATTTGGAGATTTGGATTTTTGTTTTGCCTTGCTTCATTTCATTCCACCTACTGCATCTAAAAATGACTCCTGCAATTTTAATTATGGTAGCCATCCCTTTATTTTAAAAAAGAGCAAAACCAAACTCTTGATCGGTGGTTTATCATCAGTTCCATCGAGTTGCGTCCCTAACGTTTGCAGTACTGTAAAATGAAACTGGAATCCATAACTCAGTCTACAGAATTATTTTATTTCTTTAAGAACAGTAGTCGATGCTGTCTTTTATTATGCTTATTAAATACACGTAGGCCATGTAATAGCCTTTGTTATATGTTAAACTGTGGCAGGATATGGAGAGGTAATTTTGTTTCAGCTTGGTTTTTTCCCGCTAGGGTTTGTTGCTTTGATTGGATGGGCAGTTTTTGATAGAAAGATATTTCTATCTGTATAAATTATAATTTTGCATGTAAAAGACAACACAAAGAACATGCTGATTATTCAGTATTTTCTTTTTTTGGATCACATATGTGTATATCTTTCCCCTAAGGCATCTAAATAGATAAAAACACTGTGCATTATGGTGCACTTACCTGGTAAAAAATCAGCTCTTCTGCATAGCAGTTTGTTCTGTTCAACACCATCTGGCAGCTGCAAGGAGGAAATAAAATAGCTGGCTGTACCTGCAGGTAACCTTCCCATTACTTCCCTAACAACATCCAGGATGTCACAGCTGAAATATTTTTCATGGTTGATATATTGACAATATGCAGAATGCATGCAATTTCTTTCCAAAAGTTACTGTTGAAATAATTCTGAGATCCTTGATATGATAGGATCATTATGAAGGTGAGCAAATATGTCAGCCTTCTTACTGAATAATTCCTATTATTGTTGTGATTAGAGAACGGTGCAAAAAAGATGAGGCCTTTGGTATGGTTTGTACAATCTGAATATAGACACAGAAAAAAACAAGCAGCAAGCTTTTGAAAAAGACTTTGAAGGAGCAATAAAACATTCAAAAAACCTGAAAATGTTTAGGTATATTTTAGGATCAGATGTTGTTGGTTTTATGCTGCTCCATCTGCTTCTATATTAGATAAGCTGAATTGAGACAGGGAGGGAAAAAAATTCTTGAAATGTTTATTGATATTTTCTACTGATCTGTTCAGATATGCTTGTATACGGACCAATTCTGAGGAACGTTTGCGCACTCCATTTAGACAGAGTCGTAAGTTTACAAGCAAGCATTTCGAATAGAAACTTTGAAAAATAATTTAAAAGAAATCCCCAAACCCAATATAAACCATTTTCTATTGAAGGTGAGGAAACATCAACTTTTTTCTTCACTGGACAGACCTGTTCTCTTAGTCCAGTGGCTGAGGAGATGGGACTCGGAGTAAATTGAGAGCAATGTGACAGGGTGTGAAAAGGACATGGGAAAATGCTGGGAGTGTAATGGAAGGGAGAAATGAAACTCTCTCTCTCAGAAAATCAGATTACTTATACATGAACTGGAGCAGATGTTGACCTAAAGCACTTTGCTTGTGGGATGTTCAGGCTCAGTTCTCCAGCCCTGTGTGAATGGCTGGGTTCTCCGATCCTCTGTGCGCTACCACAAGCACAGCTGAGAACAAATGCATATCCCGTGAGTATCGAAACTCTGGAGAAGATGAGCCCTCTGTTAATATGTCCGTGTGTCTGCATACCAGGTACCTTACGGCAGCAGAGAGCTAAGCTGAAAAATATCAGTGTAAACTGTATAAAGTAGTTTTGGACCTTCCTGCTGAAATTCACTATAAAATCCCAGTCAATCAATCAATCAATTTTACTTTAATTCAGAAGCTTGTGTGTCAACACATCTCTCTCCAAGGTGTAATGGCCTGTCTTGATGCATATGGAATCCTGTGGGATTGCACCAGAGAACAGTGTCATGAATAAAAATGTAATTTTGAATCTTTTGTTTTTCCTAGTATTGACTGTAAGCTTCTGGAGTAAGAGAATTTGGATCCCCGACTAAAAACTTTTCTAGAGACTTTCTCTTATTGTTTTACCTTTAAAAAAGAAAGTGATCTTCTGATAACTTGACATCCTTAAAAGAATGTCTCCATTGCTGTGATTTCAAACACTCCCACTATCTGATCGCTGAAGCGTTCGTGTGTTTCCATAGACACTGTTAAAAGTCCAGTGATACTGAATCCGAGCTGCGAAGTTTCTCACAAATGCAACGTGGTGTTCAAGGACTAAAGCAGGAAGAAAATAGATGCAGCATGTCAGCACGTGTTACAACTTTGTATATGCTTCCGTGCCTAATGTGGAGGTTTTATGCAACCTTAATTGGACTGAAATGTTTATAACAAATATTTAATCAGGATTTGGTGATTAAATAGGCAAATTTAATTTTGCTGTCATTATTTTTTCCTAGGTAATCAATGCAGATGCGATTAATGACAAAGTCTAATTGAGTACTTTCATTTTGTTAAAAGAAAATTAAAAGAAGAAAATTCACTTTTTAAATTAGAAGTAATGAAGGAGGCACAGGACAATTCCTAGGGATTAATGACTATCTGAGAAAGCTGAAGGCTCAAGGCTTAGCTGTGGGCTGTTAACCTCAGGTGGTCATTAATTCTTCAAGTAATGCTCCATGCCCTGATCATTATTACAGCTGAACAGTGATGGAGTAGCAAGCTGCAACAATTAAACCCTCAGCAATATTTTTAAATGCATAGTTTTCTTTCCCACTTGGATATCCTGACACAAATCAAAGAATTAATCAAACCATTGATAGTAACCAGTCAAACCCGTGGTGTTTCTCTTAATTTATATGATCTGTCATCGAGGATATGCCACATTACGTGACTGCATTTGTTGAGCCACGCACTGTTGTCCTGATAGCTGTGCCCCACACACGTTAAATACACAGACGGATACATCTGCCTCTAGGGAGCCTGGAGACTTACACAGATTCTTGTTCTCAGTAACGATGCAGGTACCACTGGCTTGACTGTCAGCAAAACCACACTATAAGTAGCGTCCTCTCGTCTTTACCATTCTACAGTCTAGCTTCCCCATCTTTCTGAAATTAAATACGTAGCTAAAGCTTATTTTCCTAGGCTCCTTGAGGCCTCTGTATGGTCTCATTAGTCAAATAGAAGCAAGCCAGAATCCTCTACAAGATAAAGCTAGAACTTGTTAAAGGCAGTCTAAGAGCTTGTACCGACATGTCGCTGGTTTGGTGCGACTTAAATGGCTTCACCCAGTGAAATCTGGTGATCTGCAGCTAGAGCTTGAACCAGTTCTGTGAAAGCTCAGAAGATCTCATGCTATTGCTTTTGGTTTGAAATCTATGTGATTATCTGATACCACCCTGCTAGGCTATATTTTCCTGTGCTAAGCATTACATCTATACATACTGCAGAGGGTCT
>JANHFX010001385.1:26645-42177 GCA_027560015.1 Chloroceryle amazona
GTGATTATCTGATACCACCCTGCTAGGCTATATTTTCCTGTGCTAAGCATTACATCTATACATACTGCAGAGGGTCTGTGAATACCCCCAAGTCTGGGCAAAACTTGGGAGTCGTCAGTCAGCAAGTGGTTAAAAACCAACTGTTAAGATGCTTCAAAATTCTACTGCTGAAACATTTCAGTCTACGAGTTAGAGGCAGATTAACAGACAAAAGCAGCTAATCCAAAAATCAGTGGTTTATGCTTGACTGAAGCAAGCAGACTAATGAAGCATATAGAGTGAGATAGGTCTCAAGAAGATGTTAATAACACGTCTGCAAAGAGGTGAGCGAGCCAGCCACAGCAAGCCACTTTTTAGAGTGACTTCAGGTGAGAAAAGGACCAAGGATTACTGGAAGCATACCTCAATTAGAGAAATCATTCTCCCAGTGTCGCTGTGCACACAGCACATCCAGCATAGGTAGCATGCCACAGCATTTTGGTGTCATCTGCTGGTTTCAAGTGCAGAAGGTAAGAAAACGTATGGCCTGCAGAATAGGCATATGAAGGGTAAAATGTTTCTCATTTTACCTAACTTTGAATTTTAACTTATTAGTTTCATTTGCATTAATGCAAGTATGAGTATAATCGAATAAATATTTTCAAATTAATGTAAGCCAATAAAACCTCTAAGGCAGCTTTGATTATTTAAGTTGATTATAATAGTTAAGTGTTGACAGGATAATGCATTCACCAGTTACTCCGCAGAATAATAAATCTTTTGTTGCAGTTCTCTGCTTGTCAAAAATAACGCTTTCTATTCTACAATAGCCTCTGCTGAAACGTGTGTTTGTGGTTGTGCTCTCCCATAGCTGCTGCAAGGAGGAATAAATTGTGTGCTTGCCCATCTTGCTAGTCCCTCAACACAGGGGTAAACTGCTTCATGTACGACGTAAACATTAATGGCAGCAAAGTTAGAGTTATGGCTCCTACTGTCACTCTTGCCTACGTGGCCCATCCTTGTTCTGTGTCACTCATAATATTTGGAAGTTAGGATTCTGTTTTCACATATCTTCCAGAATTGGTGTTTAATATAGTTTTTCTTCTTATGGTATTCCAGCATTGTCACTAGTGGGACTTCAGTGCTTCCTATAGCATCTTGGGCTTGGATGGGAGGGGAAGAACTACATGGGGTGTCAATCTGTGGCAATAAAAGTGAGGTTCAGAAAGAAACATCAGCCTAAACCTACTTCTGAGCCCTCTTGGCCTTTCACAAGGGGTCTGCTTTTTAAAGTGCAATCTTATTTACCAACGTATATTTCAATCACCAAAAGCTTTGATTTACCTATTTTCCAAGTTTTTGCGAGATCGATCTCTCTGGAGCAGCGCTTGCTTTGTTTCCATGGACGATCCCTTTTATAATCTATCTCAGCAGAGCAGCTGATGCTCTGTCGATGTTGTTTCAGGAGGTGAGGGTGCTAACAAGAGATTGGGGTTTCCAGCTCTTTCAAAGTCCTGAGTTTCAAGAAGTACCGAAGGCTGTCCTCCAGAAATGAAGCCATATAAGGCTGATTACATAAGCTTTCACTGCCTTCCTCCTCTTTCATTCCGTGAAAAATCATCTTGGCCATCTGAGCTCATGCCAAGTGTGATTAAGACTGGTTGGGATGCTGCTATCAGTTCCTAGACTTTCAATAAAATATGTTTTGTTAGCCATTAGCAGTTATTTTTGCTCGTGTGCTTAACACTTTGCTGTTCTTTCCAAGTGTTCAGTAGGCTTTAGTAGCAGTTTAGATTTGTGTATTGATGGTGCTTATTTCCCAACAGTAGGGAAAGTCCATATTCGGTGTGTAATCAAACATGTATTTTATATCTTGCATTATAATTGAAAAGTAATTAGTTTAAAATAAGCATTTTGGTTTATAACTTCATTAAATATATTAAGTAAAACAAGTATAATTCATTTTAAAATAAAAAAAGAGAGTGAGAAAGAATTGTTGTCTGTGTTCATCAGTCCCTCGGTATTATGAAGGAAGGCTGCTTACTTTCTAAAACTGGACACAAAAATTCTGGTGCTAGAAATTATCTTGATTACACAAGTTGACCCAAATCCACCAGGGAGCACGTTCAGGTTAATACTTGGAGGGAAGATCCTCATATGTCTCCATATGGTAGAGGTAGTTATTTTCTTTCCTGAAGAGTATGTAATAAAACCTTTCCTAAGGCTGGCTTTACTTTTATATCCGCAAGCTTGCCACTTTTCATGGCTCTCATTCAAGAAAAAAGAAAGAATATCCTTTATTGGTTTGATTCTTGTCTATTATCTTTATTCAGAGTCTGGCAATATCATGAGAAAGTCTATAATTAGTTTAACTGAGTTGGGCTGGCTTGCGTCACTGCAGATATTCAGCAGCTTCTGTGGAGTTCTGTGTCAGACTTCATTCACAAACAGAAAAATATGACTGATCTAGTCTACTGCTGCTGGCGAGGGCAGCTGTACAGAGCACAGCAGAGTCCCGGAGCCTCGGGTGGGTGTTATGTCAGCAGCACACCTAACGCATCCAGCTGGATGCCACTGCGGGTATAGAGGTGTGGGCTTCCTCTTGGTAGCTTGGGCTAACAGTAGAGGTGGCAGAGACATCGACTGGAGCAGCTGTGGGTGGATCCAGGGGCCAGCTTGTGCACTGCGACTACTGGAGGCAGCTAGGGAAAAAGGAGCTTCATTCTGTCATCAGAAACTTTTCAACCGGGAGAACTGGGACAGGGGTAATTTCAAAGATTAGTTTACCAAAAGCATGAAAAAGCAGGCAATAATTACTAGAAAGATTTCATGAAATAATTTTCCACAAATGTGGGAAGTAACTTACATAAGGGACTGGCAGTAACACCGTGTGGCCTCTCATACCTAACACTTGGCTTTCCTGTGCTTTTCTAGAATAATTGGTATTGACTGTCTTAATGAAATTCATTAAGTTGATCAAAGGTCACTTTAGAACAACTGATGGAAATTCTCTACTTTTTATTTCTTGTATCATTCTATTGCAGAGTAAAGATCAGATCTGAAGTTCCTCACAGTGGTTCCAGATGCGGCTGGCAGAGATAAATTGACTTCAGCATTTTTTGACTCAACAAAAAAAGTGAGTTGCATAGCCAATGAATATACTTGTGTCCAAGAATCATCAGTTAAGAGTCATGAATGTCAATCCATAAGATTACAATCTGACTTTAAGCTATTTTTCATGATACTAAGACTGAGGAGATGTGCTTTCTGTCTCAGATAATGGACCCAAACAGGAATGATTGCAAAGTTCTACGGGAGACGTTGTCCAAGTTCAGTTTATAGTATTCTGTAGATAGGCAGAGTGTAAGGATGTGACTTCATGACTCTTCATCTCATATGGGGTTTCAGGTAACAACGTGTGAGCCTGACTTTCTCCTTTTTATGCGCTGGGAATGTAAGAAGTGAAAATGTTTGGTGTCTATAAAGGCAGAAAGTAGTTCCCAACAGTAGATTTTCCTTCCTGAGGCTGCTCTGCCTTCTCCATTTCCTTCTTTATCCTGTACAAGGATTCTCCTCTGCCCCATGCAAAGACAATCCATTATACTTGAAAGTTAAAAGTAATGCTGAATTCTGTGTAATAATACAAGGCAAAAATTAAGGCTTTTACTTACATTCTTTTCTTGCCATTGTGAGTTGGTAACAAACACTATATAGTTAAGTGGTCGTTGCAGAGCCTATAAATGATATCTTCATCAGAAAATCAAAGTGACCCTCAGGATATTTTTACATGATTAATTTACAGGCACTTAAAAGATTCAATCGTAGGGTAGGTTACACTGGGGAGAGATCACTGGAATTTGTATATAGTGAAATTTTGGAGTGTGACCATTCATATTAACTAATGCCCGTTTTGTGAGAGACTCTCTTAACTAATAGTGAAAGATAGAGAACAAAATCCTCCTCCTCCTCCTTTATCCATCATCTTTATCTGCATTAAAATAGGGATTAAGATTCTTATCCCACTTCTTTTCCTCCATTAAACAACTGTCACGTATGACAAATGTTGTCCCCCTGGTTGGTTTTTACGGGGTTATGGTGCCTTTCTGGTGTAGAAGAGTGTAGGAAATTTTTCAGCTTTCAACTGTTCATCCAGAGTGTTGTTTGGAAAAATCCCATAACACTTTTGTGCAGAGAAATCAAGATTATTCTCTTTTCTACTTCTTCTTCCTCTACAGTATAACACTGATGTTTTCCTCTGACTGCTGATCTTTTCCCCAGAAATTATAACCATATAAAATATTATGCCATTCATTCCGCTTTTTTTTTTTCCTGTGTGATTTCTTAGCAAACAAGGTATTTCTTTCCAGTCTACATGTCAAGTGTCCTTTGTGTCATCCCGGTCTATATGTCGAGTGTCTTTCAGCCAGAGTGATAAAACATGAAAGGCAGTCTCACTGCCCCATCTCTTTAAAGTATTTTCAAAGTGCTGTAGCACAAACCACAATATTTATGAAATTTCACATTTGTTTGGACAGTGGTAGCATCTTTAACTCTTCTTTAGTTTCTGCTTTTATTGCCATGAATATGAAATGCTTCCAAAAGGAAAACATACTGGAGCCTAATTCGGCAGGCAAAGGCAAAACTTTTTTATTGTATGAGCAATTGTTTAGGTTTTATTTCTTTATATTTTTCTGCAAAAATTAACATACGCCCTGAAAAGTTTGGGAGCAATTTTCATACTTCTGAAAGCAAAAAAAAACTCAAGTATGCCTGAATCATCAGAGCTGAGAGTAAACCCACAAAAAAACTATGATAGCTCCAGTACCATGCAGCATACAGCGTTATGTAACTGGCATAAGAGAGCTCGGGGTTGGGTTTGCTGCTAGTGGTCATTCTCTTTGAATTAGTTCATAGGTTGTGTCAGATAGGATTGTTGAAAATCAAATGAGCCTACAGCATAATGAACATTTAACTGAGCCAAATATTCATAACGTAAAACCAAGTTATTCTAGGTCTCACATCAGGCATCCAAAGTAAGGATGATGCAAGCCAACCTGTCTTTGACCAAATCCAGCACAGTACGATTAAAAGTACAGTAATCAGCGGGTTATTTAACTCTCATTTATTCTTCTATCACCATATTCTTCCTAATATGCCTTCAGGTTCTTCTTGGCAAAGTGTATTTTTAACTTCTTCCCATGCTTTCTTTATCTGGCATCATGCACTACAGTTTATGTGGCTATGAACGCAGGAATTAATGTAACCTGTCTGCACACTTACCAGATGATATCCACCCCACTGCTCTCCATACCAGCCCAGTTCCTTCTGTACCTGCTCTACTGACCTCATCTGTCAACGGGCCCACAGGGGAAAAGATTCTCCCCTTCCCAATAATAGAAATCATTACTTTTTTAGCCCAGGTTATGCCTTTGAGCTGGTATGATGGTATTATTCACAAGAATGAAGTTATTTGTGTTTGGAAGTGGTTTTAGTGTATAGCACTCTAATGCTACACCAGGTCTAAGAAAATGGCAACACAGAATCCCTAGGCTCCACCAGCAGGATGTGTGTGTAAATATAATCAAAACTGGTGGTTTTGAACACTCAGAATTAGAAAATCAGTGGTAATTCATTCAGTCTTCATCTGTGATTTGTACCTAGCAGATACATCAAAGGCAAGTTAAAAATTTAGTTCTGAAACAAAATCATTCTTTGCAGGACTTTTCAATTCAACATGCTAAAATAAAAATTATTTAAATCAAGTATCTTAAAATGAATACAAAGGGAGATTGTATTCTGGGAATTGCAAAAATGTGTATATAAAGGTATGGAATTGCCATGTGCATATTCTTCCTACTCGGCTTAAGTCCATTCAAATGGACATCGAGCACGAAACATTAAGAGCAATGTGGTCACTTTCTGTCACTCACGTGCACCTTTTCCCTTTGTGCTTTGCTAGTTCTTATCCAATGGAACGGGTTTTCCCGCAGTTTAAACATACAATTTATAATTTCTATAGACATTTCAGCTGCTTGTATGCCAAACTAGAAGCATGATTGTGAACCAAATGCTGTAAACTCTGTGGTTCTGTTCTGTATTAGGAACTATGAGGTACAATATACTCAGTGGGAAAATAACAGTTTTGCTGTGCAATGAGTAGTTAACTATTTTTGCAATTATAATACTACGTCAATGGGGTTTTTTTCAGTTTAATGTTATCATTTAATGGTATGCTGTGTTTTAGTTGTCGATTTAAATTAGCCCTAAAGACCAGATAATTCATATATTGAACATTTTGTTGTTATTGTAATATATGAAATTTGTTTAATTTGGATCAGGTCTGGGATTTTTTTAAATTTTTTTTTCCTTAAGATCAAATTCAAATTTCCCTATAAATTAAAATCTCTACTCTTCCATAAGGGCTACTAGACATATAACACCAATCTTTGGAGGTAACCATGCCATTTGTGTGTTAAAAACCTGTCAACTGGTTGTTCTTTCTCTTCTTTTCACTAGAACTCCTAATGTTGAATCATAAACAGAACAGGGACTGTCCTATATCCTCTGTACGCGTCCTTTTACTGTCTTGGGGACCCGTGGCACCTGTAGGAAGTAATATATCCAAGTACATTTCAGAGGAGCTACTTTGTAAAGGAGTTGGAAAGAGAGCTTCTCTTTGGTGTTTTACAAATAACTTGGGATTCTTTGCATTTGGGGCATCTTTTTCCAGAGAGGTAAATGACTGTTGTGCAGCAAATCACAGCAAGCACCGTCGCACAGCAGTGACGGTGCCAAGCACCCTCCCCAGGCTGAGGCCTCTGTCTAGTGGCAGACGTTTTCCAGCCCGCATCCTACTCCTACTGTGCTTCTTTAGGCAATGTTCAAAGACAGATTTAGCTGATTAATGCCAACATAACCGACTAAAGTTTCTCACAGTTCAAATCCATCAGTAGTATGGATGTCGTGCATCATCCTAGGCATGAGTAGCGGTGAATTAAAAGCTGTGCCTGCTCTCCAACACTAACTGCTTAGCCAGCAGCAACAATTACATATTGAAGTAAGAGAGATGTTGTTAATAATAATAAAAAAGTCATACAACATTTCATAATTTGGAATTCACAATGCTATTTTTTTCTTCAGAAAAAAAAAGAATATAATTAGTATAGGATGAGAGCAGATCTTGAGATCGTGTGATTTCTATTGAGAACTGAGGGGTTATTTTAGAATTTCTCACAAGTTCTTTATTTTTATCATGTCTGGTTCTTCTTCTCTACCAACACATCCGGCACCTTGGACTTTTTCTGGCGGCACCAGGCCAATAGCATCCTGGGGTGGATTAGAAATGGTGTGGTTAGTAGGGCGAGAGAGGTTCTCCTCTCCCTCTACTCTGCCCTGGTGAGGTCTCACCTGGAATATTGTGTCCAGTTCTGGGCCCCTCAGGTCAAGAAGGACAGGGAACTGCTGGAGAGAGTCCAGCCCCAGAGGTGATTAAGGGAGTGGAGCATCTCCCTGCTGAGGAAAGGCTGAAAGTGACATTTCCTACAGCAGTCAGCATTTTTATAAACCAGTCCATATGTTCATTACTGTCTCTAAAGATCAGAAACTTGAGAAAAGAATATTGTAAATAAAAAATATCTAGCTCACTGTCCTAAGTATTTTAAGCATAACGTAAGCCTGAGATAGATCTAGTAGGACAGCTGACATAGTCACCATTATTCTATTGACATGCAAAAATAGAGAACTAAAGATTAAGTATTTTGGATTACCCTGTAATTCATCAATACCATGGTATCAACAGGCACGTGCTTTTTGTGGTGGTCATAAGAAAGCAATATAGACAATTCATTCACTTCATTCAGAAGGTACAGCATCATGAAGAGATGAAAACTAAATGCCATTTAATATCATCTTTACAGTGTACTACATTGTGGCACTGCATTTTTATGGGGTTTAGGTTGGGTTGTTCGGGAGGTTTTTGCAAGTGAAGGTTCTGGAATAAACAAACTTGTGACAGACAATACAACTTTTGCAGAGCAAGGCAGGCACTGTTTAAACAGATATGTTGGTATACATAGCCCTTCAAGAAACAGCAAAATTGTGTAGGTTTGGGATGATTGATCAGATGATCCACAGCAGACTTCTGCAAATTCTTTTAAAAAGCAAAAAAAGTACAGATAGGTTTGCTGACACGGATGGTGCCCAAGTTGTTTGTGCTGGGTGATGTCAGAGAAAATATTTTCTTTTTTCTCCCATCATTTCAGGTATCTATTTAGTATTTTACACTGTGAGAGCATTGGAGGTAATTACAGAGGGCAAACCTTCAGTGTTATTGTCCCCCAGCCTCCTTCCGTCTTTTCTGGCAAGTCTCCCCTAACTGAGGTATTTCTGGACGTATTACAATGAAACAATTGCCAGCACATGTCTAGAAATGGTTTCTTCACGTAGTTTCCCAGGCTTTCCTTTCTCTTTCTGTAGGAGCTGTCTTGCTCATTGTTATTCAAAATAATAAAAAAGAAAGACTAATTAACCAAGACAAAGCTTCCTTTCCCACACATTTACAAGAGCTTAACCCAAGCCAAACTTTATTTAAAACTTGAAAGCTATGCTCATTGATTCACTCTGCGGATACAAAGAGAAAATGAGGGGTTTTGTAACCTATATTTGCAAAATCTAGTATAGTTGAATTTAAACCAGCAGCTTTTAGGAATTTTGTAGAGCAGTCAGTCGTATGAAATATGATTCTCAACATTTTTAATTTAATCTGTAATTAGTTTCTATTCTTTTTTTTTTTGTTGATTCCAATTGGATCTTCCTCTTTTAATACATAAAGGATGAGAACCACTACTCTAAAATAATCCAGCAGAACTTGAATTTGTTGTGTTCATAGTCCACTTCTTAATTGGATCTGGGAATGTTTGTTTCACTGGAGAGAAACTATGCAGATACCCATCTCTGAAATGAGGATTTTGTGAAGTAATGAAGGGCCTCAGGATGCTTAGTTCAGGAGACAACTGATGAATTGAACTGCGTATTTTTAGTCACAACATGGAAATAAACCAGAAAAACAAAAAGTGTTAAGTCACTCTTAAGATATGCACAGCCCTTTTTGTTGGCCATCTGGATGAGAATTTCCTTTAAATAATTGATTCAGAAACAATCTAAAGGCCATTCAGCTGCATTGCCATGCAATTATGCTGGTGATCTTTATGCTTTGTAAAATGTTTATGACTAAAGTGGGATTTTACATGAAACCCGAGGGTTTTGTTCCCCTTTATAATTCACACCTCTTAAACAGTCCTTTCCGTGAAAAAGAAAATAGAACCCAGTTGCTAAGGTTTGTCTTGTCCCACAAACTCTTATTAAAAAGAGGAGAAATAAACACCTGTCTGGGAGATACGGTGACACATAATAGCTAAAGCAGGATACAAATTTCTGGAGAACAATAACTCACCTGGCCAAGAAGAAAACAAAGATCACACTGTCCTGTGAAACAAAGTAAATAGAGATAAGAATGGATTCGTGACCAGATTTATGGGCAGATTTGTGGATGCAAAAAAGGAAACCACCCAAAAACTAAGCAAAATGAAAGTAATAGAGGCAACTATGGGTAAAACTTAAATGTGAAGCTGCATTTCAATTATCCTTCACTGTCCTTCATTTTAAATTAGATTAGAAGAATAATACAAAGTATCTACTGAGAAATAAATGTTAGCTTAACATTTTGTGCCCAGCATAACACAATAAAAAGTTTTTAAACTGAGGATTTAAAGAAAAAATATTTTAGTGTGTCCATTCTGATATATATTTCACTGTTCTATACCCTTTGAATGTATGAAGAGACCATACAGTCTCACCTGTATGTCAGACTTTGAAAGGTCACCTCATTATCATCAACTTGATGCTACAACTGGGTTTAAACTAAAATCCTCCAACGGCCAAAGAAAATTAGGCACTGCCAATTTAAGGGCAAAGAAATTAAAAGTTTACTTATATAAAAAAGTATAATGATGAATTTTTAATCCATTTCAGTTAAGAGTGAATCCTCTTCAAGTTTGGGGTTTTTTTGTATAGCCATGCTTATCATCTGGATTTTAGCTTAAAATCTTTTCTACTAGTTTATCACCTAGAAATTTGAGAAGTCTTCAGTTAAAAGAGGCAATTAAAAGGAACTGTTATGTGGTCATGTCACATAATGAAATTCAAAGCATACTCAAGAAATAACAGGCAGTATAGCTGCATTGGGCAGCCCGAGGTTTGCCAAGAGTTAATGCACTTCTATTACATTTAGTCACACTGCTTCCAGGACGTTTGCAGCTGTCCCTCTACTGCCTTGTGTGGATCTATCTGTTCAGCTGGCACCAGTTCACAAGTCTCTTCTCTGAGATCTCTTAATGGCTTTCAGAGTGAATACACAGTTTAGAGTCACAGAGTAAGATTTTAGTGCTGCTTCTAGGAAACTCAGTATTCTCATAGGAAGACTAATGCTTTTTAGACAACTAGTTATTTGCTCGTGCTCTGTAGTTTACTTGTAAGAGTGGATACTACATGTTTTCTCTAATCCTGTATAGAGCTATAGTTCTCCATGGATTCCCTCATTTTCTGCATCCAGGAAGGAATCGATGCAGGACTTGCTTAGTGCCTTGGAGCTTTCCTTGATCCTCCCCCAAAGCTGTCCTTCCTGCACTGCACAATGACGGCAGATGCACATTTCCACTCTCACCTGCCCTTGCCTATGGAAGAAAGTCACAGAATCACAGAATTTCTCAGGCTGGAATAGACCTCCAGGATCATCCAGTCCAGCCTATGGCCCAACACCATGTCTAGGATGTCCCTAACTTTAGAAGTCAAGAATATGTATGTCTCCTTTCACTTCCCTTCTCGTAGGAGGTTGCAAGTTATTTTCTGAGGATATGGCCATAATGTATGGCAATTGACACACTCTGATACCTTTAGCAGAGCTTTCTCAATTTATAAGTATTGGTCTGAAACAGTATCATTTTAATGTCTTTAAATTAAAAAAAAAATAAATAATTTAAATTCAAGTTTACAGTTAAGCTCTGTGCTTAATTCAGGTGAATTAAACATTTATTCCTTTTCGAGTATTGCTATAATATCAATCAGTGCCTTTCAGAGAGGCTAGCAATGAAGAAAAATGGTGGCCAGCTTGCCACCAGCCTTTTTCTTCATCGGATCAGTGCAAGTTATCTTGGCAGGATACAATGCTCAACAGAATAAAAACGTGTATGGGATGACACTACACTGTCACTGCTAAAGAATGGGTATTCTAAATGTGCCAACAGCATTCCAAGACAGACTTACCTTTTGACATAGTCTTTTTTGGTAGACATTTTCCCATCCTCTGTGTTAATTCTCACCTCTGCTGTCTTTCCACCTAGGACACGGTCTCTTAATTTATTCAGGAAATTTTCTCCCTTTTCCTTGCTTGAAAAAGCTCTTAAAATATATAACCCTTCAAACTTTAAGTGAGAATCACCATTCTTCAGCATGCTACCAAATTAGGAACAACGTTTCACAGTAGCTATCAGTAGCTATTTTCAAAACAGAATGATCTTTAAATGTACATCAAGTTTGATGTGGTTATTTTGGCTAAATATTACATTTGGTAAATGTTGTTAAAATCTGAGGGTTACCTTGGATGAATTAAGATTAAAGTTACCAGTCTGACAGAGAGAAGCCTAGCATGAGACGTTCTTAGCTTCCGTGTGTGGTATCTTAAACAAGAGTATCTGCAGATGGTGCTATCCTTTCTTAGAAAATATAAATATCATTTTACTTCTTGTAACAGGTAACTGGTCCTTGGAGGTCAGAATTAGGTAATTCTCCCATTCTGCTTAATCTCCATTAAGATATGTAAAGCTACCTGATAGCTTTACAGGGAACTTTGGATATGAGAAGTCTGATTGTCTTACTGACCAGAAAGGTGAAATGTAGCTAGAGTTGTGTGGAAAGGAGGCTTCGTACTTTCACTCAAAACTGAGTTTAAAAAGAAGATTAGAAAATGAAAGATGATTCAAGGAGGAAAACACAGCTCCAACGGCTGCCGGCAATAAAAAATGTCTTAAGTATTGTTTTAGGAATTTCAGAAATATTAACTGCTGAAGGAGTCTAACAGAACAGGGGACTGCAGATAGAGCAATCATTCATCATTTACCATCTGAATCATTTCTCGCTGACTAAAGAGAAATACATATCAGAGAACTGAAATAATCCTTTCCTGTTATTATATATGATTCATGAACTCCAGATATTATACACATGCACCATTAATCTGAAAGGAAGTAGTGTTTGTCAAAATAACATTTAAATAGTGTCTTAAATAGAATTTAGGATTATTTTCAAAGTAATCCTGAATTTTCTTTCAATGTGTTTACAGTGTCCACACATAACTACCCCTTCAGACATCAGGATTTTCCTAATGTAAGTGGCATACAAATAGCTGGAACCTTGTCTGCTCTTCTCTGTATGTTTGTCTTTCTGCTGTGGAATAAAAGACATACAATAGGCTATCAAAGATCAACAAATTTTATAACTCAAAAGTCTGAAGACACTCACACTGAAACCTTTTTCTTGCCTCTGTACTTACCCTTACTTTATTCAGTGCCTACATATTGAGAGATTTAGACTAAAAAGATACACGATGTATGTGCAAGATTATTTTAGATGTTTGCAAAAAATATAGCTGCTGATGACACAAAAGGAGTTAAGTTCATCCATGAGGTCTCCAACTATTTTGTTTGTTCGTAACACCTTTGAAAGTGAGAGAAGGCTTTGGCACCTTGTCACTGATGAGCTCCTCACAGCTGACCCTGCTTTCAGCAGGAGGCAGCACCAGATGACCTGCTGAGGTCATGTCCAACCTGAATTTTCCTCTCTCTTTTTATTGTACCTAGTTAGGAGTGAAGAAAAGAGGTTCTGGGATAAAATATAGTGCTGCTTTACATCCTTAAGTGTCCTAAGAGGACTCTCTTGGTGTGTTTTAGAAGCTTTTGAGATTATCCAGAGAGACGATTTTTTTTTCACGTAGAAAGTAATTTATGTGGTTATTTGGGAGGCAGCTTTGACCTTGTGGTTTGTTCATATTGTGCAAAAGAGAAACAGCAGTAATTGTTGAGCCACTGGAATAAAGCCATTTGAAGAAAAGGTGACTGAAGTGTTTCTGAGGGTTTATAATGAAGTGTTATGTAATCCAGTCATAAGGAATATTAATTTTCTATCTGGGGAAGTATGAAACAGAAATCGGAGTACATGCATCCTAACTTTGTCATAGTCCCTGCTTTAGAACAAGGCATGTACTATAATGAAGCACGGTAGTAGTAGGATTTGCACTATATTGAATGTGCTTTTGCTGGTAGAGGAACATTGTTTGGACTTTGGATTTATTTTGGAACCCATGTGTAATTAGTTCAAAGCGTGCCATGGGAATTACTGAGATTTGTTACCATCACTGGATCAGGGACAGGAGTCAGCAGGAGCAGGGAGGGGATCATCCCTCTGTACTTGGCTTTGGTGAGGCTGCACCTCAAACACTGTGTCCAGTTTTGGGCCCCTCTCTACAGGAAGGACGCTGAGGTGCTGGGGAGGGTACAGAGGCAGCTACCAAGCTAGGAAAGGGTTTGGAGCCTGTCTCTTATGAGGAGAGGCTGAAGGATCTGGGGCTGTTGATCCTGGAGAAGAGAAGGCTGAGGGGAGACCTTATTGCTCTGTACAGCTCCCTGAAGGGGAGTTGTAGCGAGGTGGGAGTTGGTCTGTGCTCCCTGCTGACAAGAGATAGAACAAGAGGGAATGGCCTGAAGCTGAACCAGGGGAGGTTCAGGCTGGACATGAGGAAGAATTTCTTTACTGAAAGGATTGTCAGGCATTGGAACAGCCTGCCCAGGGAGGTGGTGGAGTCCCCATCTCTGGAGGTGTTGAAGAGCTGGGCAGATGTTGTGCTTAGGGACATGGTTCATTGGTTTGATAGGGCTGGGAATAAGGTTGGGCTGGAGGATCTTGAAGGTCTCTTCCAGCCGGAATGATTCTATGATACTGTACTCTCAGACACCTGCCAGCATAGCTCCTTAGCAGCCTTCCATGGCCCTTCCCCAGTGCTCTGTTACACGATCAGTGATGGTGAGCTATTTCACTGTCATCTCTTGAGGGCAAGAGTTTTTTGGAAAGAGTAGCAAGTTAATTATATGAAATCAGATAGGAAGTAAGAGAAGCAAAAGTATGCTTGCCATCTTCATAGGGAGGTAAGAAATAGAGATTCGTACACTAAATACAGAGCTGACACTGTCAGAAGACATTTTTTTCTTCATGTGTTAAACACGTGCGTATGTGCATCAGTGGTTCTAAGCTTAAAGCTTGACCTACCTCAGAATCACAGTCATTAAGGTTGGAGAAGACCAACCATCTACCTAATGTTATCATATAACCACTAAACCATCTCCTGAAACACCACATCTACGCATTTTTTTGAATACCTCCAGGGATGGTGACTCTACCACCTCCCTGGACAGTCTGTTCCAATGCCTAATGACTCAGTATAGAAATTTTTCCTAATGTCTAATCTAACCTCCCCCTGGCACAATTTAAGCCCATTACCTCTCGTCCTGTCACTAGCTACTTGGGAAAAGAGACCAACCGCCACCTCACTACAATCTCATTTCAACTAAAGGAGTTGTAGAGAGCAATAAGGTCTCCCCTCAGCCTCTTCTTCTCCAGACTAACCAGCCCCAGTTCCCTCAGCTGCACTCCAGACCCCTCACCAGCTTTGTTGCCTTTCTCTGGACCTGCTGCAACACCTCAGTTTGTTTGTTTGTTTGTTTGTTTTATACTGCCGTGCCCAAAACTGAACACAGGCTGTGGCCTCACCAGGGCCGAGTACAGGGGCACAGTCGGTTCCCTTCTCCTGCTGGCCACGCTGTTTCTGATCCAGGCCAGGACACCACTGGCCTTCTTGGCCACCTGGGCACACTGCTGGGTCATGTTCAGCTGGGTGTCCACCAGCACCCCCAGGTCCTTTTCCTTTGGGCAGCTTTCCAGCCACTCCTCCCCAAGCCTGTAATGGTGCCTGGGGCTGTTGTGACCGAAGTGCAGGACCCAGACCTCAGCCTGGTTAAACCTTTTTGAACGTAACGCACGAAGAGCTCTATTACAACCATATTGAAAAAGTACAGAATTCCAACTTACAAGAGAAAACTCTCCAACGAAGAAACGGCGCGAAACGCACTTAAAATGAGTTCCTCTGTAGAAAAACCGAGGAACAGCAGTGAGCGACCCACCGGTTCCACCGCCTCTTGTACGAATGCGCCGCTGGGCGCGGCACCGACGCTCCCCGCTCATGCGCGGCCCCGCCCCCTGGGCCCTCCGCGGCTGCGCGGAGGTCACGTTGCGCTGGCGCGTAGCAACGCAACGCGTCTTAGAGCGGTGCGTGGCTCACCCTGGTCTCTCCCCGGCTCAGCCGGGTCTGTCTCTCCCGCGGCAGGCGTTGGAGCGGGCGGTGAGGCGCCCGGCAGCCGCTCAGCCGGAGGCAGGCGGTCGGCAGGAGCGA
>JANHFX010001386.1:0-35024 GCA_027560015.1 Chloroceryle amazona
CTTCTAGAGTCTTAGCCCAAGGGATTCCTCCAAGTAGGTCTTTGAAGAGGACAGAGTCAGCCCTCCTGAAGTCCAGGGTTGTAATCTTACTTATTGCCTTGCCTCTTCCTTGTATGATACTAAACTCTACCACGTTGTGATCACCAAGGCTGCCCCCAACCTTCACATCCCCACCCAGACCTTCTTTGTTAGTTAATACAAGGTCCCCTCCTCACCGTCTCTCCAAACACCTGTGCCAGGAAGTTATCACTGATGCATTGCAAGAGCCTTCTAGATTGAATATGCCTCAATGTGTGGCCTTTCCAACAAAGATCAGGGTGACTGAAGTCACCTATGAGCACCAGGGCATGTGATCTTGAGGCTTCTTCCACCTGCCTGTAGAAGGTCTTGTCAACATCCTCTTCCTGGTTTGGTCATCTGCAATAGACACCCACAACTGTTTCACCTATATTTGCGTGCCCCTTAGTTCTTACCCATAAGCTTTCAACATTCTCTTCATCCACCCCTGGAAAGAGCTCAATGCATTCCAGTTGCTCACGCACATAAAGAGCAACTCCACCACCTCACCTTGCTGGTCTATCTTTCCTAAAAAGTACATAGCTGTCCATGACAATATTCCATGCAAGCTATCCCACCATGTCTCAGTAACTGCAATGAGGCATCTGCAAAGTTGACATCTTGTTGGCATTCTTTTTCATAAACCAGATGCCACTATAGTGAATTAATTTATTAACTATGACACAGCTTCAACAATTCCTATATTCCACTCAAACATACTGAAACAGTAGGAATAGCTCCATCTCTAAGGAGTCTTTTGTGAAGATGTCAAATGTACTGTTAGACACTTTAGAACACAGAGACCACCTCTACTTTAACTCCCACTGAATCTCTGCAGGTGCTAGCTAGCAATGCTGCCAAGTCAGAGAGAACTTCACTGTGCTGCACTGTGAAAAAATGCCTTGGTACTACTTGTATAAACTCACTTGTCTACCCAGTTTGAGATTACAGTCCATTATCTTTGGCCTTCCCGTAAAGGTAAAGGACAGACCCTCCTCACCCCCTCAAAAAACCCAGTCTAGTTTAATGCTACAGTTAAAGCAACAGCAAATCAAGATCCCAATGATACTGTCATAACTTTCTTAAGAGTCACCATTATAAAACCCTGCTTAACACATGCAAAACTGTTGTCCTAATTTTTGGCTCTGTTTTACGCTGCTGTATCAACCCAGAGGTTTTCATAATGCCGCTGTTCCTTTAACTGTGGCATCTACTGGCCTGCTCTCTATTAGAATTCTGCAGGCTATCTAGCCTTTTCCTCAAAATATAGCAAGTTAAAGCTTGAACTCAATGTTCCCAAGCTCCATCTGTCCCGATGACTTTTTTTTTTTCCTGTTGGAAATATTCAGCCTAACAAACAAAATCTTCCCAAGAACAATGAAAAGTGAACCAAGATGACAAATAACCCTTAGGAAGAAACAAGCTGTGTTGTCAAGTAATTGATAATCTTAGTTCATAAAACTGGCAAAAACATTCTCCTTTACCAGTTAAGGTGAAGCTTTATAAAATTTGAACAATTTAGATTATCTCAGAACTTCTGTAATGGAGTGAGGAAGATGAATTAGGGGGGCACCTCTGAGTCACTTGAGTAAACAGGTCCTAATGTCATACATAAAGTAGCTGTTCCTTCAAAGAGATAATTCCCAGATGACTTCATTGTTGGGCACGAATCTGAGTACAGGCTTCAGATTCTTTCTTTCATAACAACGTGTACAAGAACAGCCAGGAGTTTCCATGTGCCATTTCAAGGTGGGATTGCACAATTCTGAGTGTTCAACCTGCAATAACTTCTTCAGACTGAAGCTGGACACAGAAGCATCAGAGCCTTCCTCTGTTCAATGTAAATAAACTGTACAACTTGTGGAAGAAACTGTGATGGATTTTCATATATATATAGTGCATATATATTAACAAATACAGATGGAAAGCTATTGAAGTTACTCTTTTTTACTGGAAAATATTAACAATGTCTTAAGAGCAGAAATACAGTTCCAAAAGTTCCAATTTTGTGAATAAAGTTTGTTTTGCTCTAAACTAATTTCTACCTCCTTTATCCTTCACTAACAATGTAATGTTGAACTTGTAGTATCGCACTCTTTTGCCATGGCAACATGCAATGACTTTATAAACACAGAAACAGGAATTCCCTTGTGGGATAAAAACCAGAACTCATAGTTGGAAACAAAGTTCTCATTCAAATACAAATAGCTTTAACAATAGTAACAAATAACTATTGTCCATTACTCTCAGTTTAATAAAGTCCTTTTTCAGTTTCATGTGAGATAGGAAAATACTTCTTTTAAGGACACTGCATCTCTTTTGAATCAGGACTTTTAATAGCATGAGCCTTACTGCACCATAGATTAGAATAAATGACTCCTGGTTTAATTCTTGATTCTTAGAAACACTTGGCTGTCAAACAGAGGACAGGCAGTGAACCAGAAAACAGTTACTCTGGAGGAATACTCATGAACGCATGGAGTTAATACTTGAGCTTTAGGAGCCTGGAAATTTAATGCCACTTTGGTAATTTTTTTCATGCAACACAGATTTTGAACATTTTCTTTTGAACTATCATTAACACAGAAGATAATCTGCTCTTTAAATTCTAGCATTGTAACTGCTTTAGTGTGCAGCAAATAATTTATTTGTATATTCTACAGGGAAGATAACTTATACATACATTCTATGGGGAAGATAATAGACACTACAGGACAGATACATGTACTGGGATGTATTAAAGGGCAGGAACATGACGTGAAGTTCCTTTATTTTTGTGTTCGTTTCCTAAACATTTCAAAAAAACAAAAAGATCAAAAAAAGAACCTCACATTTTTTTATTAAAGCAACTTCAGTATGGAGATATGGTGAGTTAGTATGTAAAGTGTCACCCATAATTACATGGATAATCTATAAGAATGTACTAAAATAAATACATTAATAGCAGTATTTTTATATGTGGCCAAGAAAATGTCTTGTTTTCTAACTAAAAATGTCATTTTTTCTTTGCCTCTAGAAACTGCTTCCTAAGCTACATCTACTACTTTAACTGCATTGTTAATTTTACACAAATGACATCTGTAGACATCTCAGTTACTGTATTCACAGAATACCCTCAGAAATTTTCAGAGACTATTCGACTGGGGTAGCCAAATGAAAATCAGATTAGCTGTCTATCTGTGGAAACTAATGAGACAAGCTCTACGCAGCAGGGAAAAAAAACCCACTGGGGACAATAAAAATAGCCCCAGAATTCTATCACGTTTGAAGTTCTGAAAAAAATATTACTAAATAAAGTGTCTCGTGGGAAAAGAGAAAAAAGGTCAGGAAAACCAGCACTGTTTCTGCATGCTTTGATTATTTGAGCTGTAAAGGGGTACTAGCAAGCACACTTAGGAGACAATCTGAAAAAGCAAATGAAGGACAGAAGCTGGAGCTTATCAGAACATATGGAAGCTTACGACTAAATAGGTGGCACTTGAATTTGGCAGTGAGACAGTATTTTCATCTACTGCAGGTTTGTTACCACAGTACAAGGTAATCTGGTACGCGATCTTCACAAATTGTGTTTAAGATTTTTCTAGAATAACATAAACATAGTGGAAATCTTTCTTTCAAAGATTGGGAATGTACCCTTAACATAGAATGGTTTGGGTTGGAAGGAACCTTAAAGACCATCTTGTTCCAATCCCCCTGCCATGGCAGGGACACCTCCCCCTAGACCAGGTTGCTCAAGATCCCATCCAACCTGGATTTGAACACATCTGGTCATGAAGCATCCACAAGTTTGCTGGGCAACCTGTTCCAGTGTCTCATCACCCTCAAAGTGAAGAGATATCCTTCTTATTCCCAATCTGAATCTACCCTCTTCCAGTATCAAACTATTATCCCTTGTCCTATCACTACAGGCCTCTGTAAAAAATCCCTCTCCAGCTTTCTGTTAGCCCCCTTAAAATAATGATAGGCCCCAATAATTTCTCCCCAGGCAATTAATCCAACACTAATGTTGGCTGTCACTTCCTCATAAAAAAAAAGTTATGCTTTTCAAGAAAAGATGTATATTTTGGTGCCAAAGTAATAAAAATGGTCTACTGTAGATCATTATAGTGATATTTGCATTATTAGGTGAACATAAAATAAAAAAACAGTGTATTCTTATAATCCTTCATATTAGGATTTAGAGTCTTCTCTAAATAGCAATATAATCCTCTTTACTAAGAGAGTAGATATTGAGAATACATTTAGTCTTGAGCTCAAGGCACCGAAGTAGAATTCAAAATTTGGTATCCAATTTGAGAACAGAGATTTGGGGTAGCTGTGCAGAAACCCTTCCGTATTACCTCAATTCCGTGTATTAAAACTGAGAATAACAACTCACCCATTTCTTGTCTGCACTATCATTTAATTATTCCAACTGAGAAGAAAGTTCATGACTATCAGTCCAAAGTCATCTGCTGTTTACTTATTCTGAAATTTGATCTATGATTATTGCATGAAGGTAGCACCTAGAGTCTCCGCCTCATCATTCTAGAGGCTGAGCAAACATCAAAAAGATAGCCCTTAGCTGTAAAGAATTTATGATCTAATGAACTGTGATAAATTGCAGTAACATCTTGGAAGTGCACAGCACAATTTCAGTTAGTTCTTCAGAGTTACTGATAAAAATCAATATAAAACACTGAACTCTGTTCTTCCTTGTATACATCATTCTAACAGCAAATACTAATACAAGTAAAAAACTACAACTAGTACAGAATGAACAGAGTGCTCTCTGCTTTTGAAAATAAGAAATGTGTAAAGAGATCTGACTTCACCATCTTCCTCTCTTCTGGTTACCCAAAGGCAAGAGGGGAAAGATGACGAGCCCCTAAAACACATCACTAAAGGAGTAAAGAGGATTCACTTGACCACACACCAAAGCATGACCATTCATACTGTCATTTAGGTATCTGTTAAGATAAAAACAAAACTCAAACCTGAAATTTCTAGCTAGTTTTAAAGCTTTTAAAACTTATTTGAACACTATGCACATGCAGTTTTGGTGAAAGTTTTTTTATTTTGAGAATGGGTTTGCTTTTAATAGCTGGAGTTCCTCAAAGCCTCATAAACTGCAAGTTGGGATACAGCCCCAAAATTCTGATTTAGGAAGACATTCCTGACTCCAATGGATTTTCAGCAATAATTCTATATTTCTGAGTAGGCAGGACTTCCCACCCACCTAATCTTATTAACAAAATGCTCTAATTGATGTGATTTGCTGAGTTACTAATCTCTGTCTCCCTAGCAACTCCTATTTCAGAAGCACCTAAGTGCTACAGTAAGATATATGGCTTAGGCACATCCTCATGGAGATAAGCATATGTGAAAGTTTTCTTTTCGGAATGGTGAATAGCCTGGTTATTGGACATATTTGTGTTGGTTTGCTGGTAAAACTGTATATCCCTGTAGAAGTTTCTGTTCAAAAAGTTGTGCCATTCTCTTATTTTCTATGATCCAGTTCTATTCATTTTTTTTAGTTTCTTTTTGGAGAGTTTCCTAATTATTTTTGGTCAAGAGCAAATGTAAGAAGGTGGCAGTAGACCCATAAATATAGCAAAGACTGAGCAAACAGAAATGTCCAGCTTTATGAAAAGTAAAAATGAGAGATAAGCAGGAGTTAATTCATCAGCAGGGCTGATTCAAATTTAAAGCAAAACCAATCTATAAACTGCTGTGGGCCACCTAGTCCGTAAGTACAACAATCCAGATGTTTGTGTTTTAGTTCCTGTCAGATATGCAACTCACTTGACAGTCCAAGAGGCTAAAAAGCTTGCTTAAAGAAACCTCACAGTGTCACAGCTGACAGCTCACATGGAAATATAACTGCGGAGGAAGAATCCCAGAGGGCATGCTAATGAGGATAACTGGTACTTTCAAGGACACTTAAGGGGAGGCCAGTAAGTAAATATCAGCAACAGAGAAGGAACAGAAAGGAATGCAGAGAATTGAGTAATTCTTTGCTGACCATAAGGTTTTTGGAAATTCCATCCTTTTGATTTGCACACTTTTTTTTTTTACTTTTTTTTAAATTTCATTAATTTTGTTTAGACAAGCTTCTTGAGTTTTGTTCAGTTGTCTTGAAAGGACATTCAAAACACTCACTGCCTGTTGGTGCCTGCTCTTGCCCAGTGCTGAACTCATGACTATCTTTCACAGCAAAGCAAACACTTATACAAAAACACTGGTTTGTTATGTTTTTGGTTTTGTTTTGGTGTTTTTTTTGTTGTTTTTTTTTTTTCCTACAGAATAAGAAATTAACCTTATAAAGTTGTTGCAAAGCTTCTAACATCTTGTTCCAATAGTCTCATTGCTCAGCTCTCTTGAGCCTTGAGAAAGGGCAGTAATATGTCTGTTTAAAAGTGATTTTAAAACTTTTAGTTAACAAGGTATCTTTAGAAATATGCTCCAGAGGCTGTGTTCAATACTAAATGTCATATATTATGAAGAAATGTTGTTGAAATAGAGTTGCTATCACTACTAAAAACCTCCTACTTGCCTTTTCTGTATATCATACATATATACAAATATAGTCTTGTACTTTCAGAACTTGTTGGATTAACACTTCAACATATGGCTGTCCTACATTCTAACAAACAGCTCTTTTGCATCAGGACTACTGGAAGGAATCATGCTTTATAGAACAAAAATAATCTAAAGAACATACTGTCACTGACTGGTCTCGGGCACCATGTTGTTAACTAGTGTAGTCCATTGATCATGCCATCAACACAAGTCTGCCTAACTGCAGATCATGCCAGCTATAGTAATCCCCTGCTGCTGATTTTCAAACTTAACCAAAGCAATGCACATACCTTGGAGATCAAGTCTTACAGTAAAAGGCTAGAAAAAGCTTTAAGCCAGAAAGAAGTTTCCCATACATATAAAAACTATGGGACTCATAATCCAAAAGTCATATAAATTCTCAGCCCTTCCGTACCTCTGATTCCATGGAAAAACAAAACACAATGCTTAAAATTACATCTAGGCCTGATTCTTCCCCATACCTAAGGATAAAGAAAAATTTCTCAACAACCTGTGACCCAGAAAGTTTAGAATCCCAGTTCCTAACACTAACCACAGCTCTCTACATCCAAAAGGTTGCACTCTGCAGTAAGTTGCACTCATACAGCATTTTCCTGTGGGGACACACCAACAAAGCTAACACTTCAGGCCCTGCAGAATAAATTTTGCCCTTGAAGTTTTACTGATTCATTTAAACTGCGTTCACACTTTGAAGCTTAAACTAAACCTAACTTGAATGTGAGAGATAGCTAGATCAACTGCTATGGTAGGAGAAGCCTCTAGGTAAGACAGAAACATCAACTTTCCTCTTAAAGCTGTGGCCATGAAGCAATTGGATGGACTGCATGATTCCTGGATGCATTCCTGCACTCCTTAACAGCAGGAGTCTACAGAAGGTGGACACGGGGACAGGCTACTTAGGAGGAATACAGAATCATTTTCCAGGCAAGTAGGGATGATCTCAGGAAAGCCAAATCTTAGCTGGAGCTGAAACTGGTGAGGGATGAGGAAAAAAATAAACCACAATGACATGGATTAAGTGCTGGAACATGCTGCACAGAGACTGTGAAACTGCCTTTGCAACTCCGCCTTTGCAGGTATTAAAGCTCCACGGTACGAGGCTCTGTTGTGTCTCACCTGATTTTTGAAGTCAGTCCCAATTTCAGAGGGGAACAAAGTGGATCATCTCCAGAGGTCCCTTCCAACTCTAATTATTCTAGAGTCTTACATTTCAATTCCCAAAGCAAATCCTAATACAAATGCAATATAGCCAAAGGACAACTCTAATATTCCAGGAATCACAAGGCATTCCATTTTTCTAAAATTTAGGGTGTTTCAAAGTTCGACAATGAGCTACATCTCTTACAGTTTTGGATTTTCAATCCAGATGACAGTTGCCAAGTATTATAGCTACAGTGCCAAATAATGGCTTCTGGAACATTCTACCAAAAATGCGTCTACAGATGTTAGCTTTTTACAAATATTTTTCCAAAAATATTTCCCATGTGCTCCATTGATTTACTGAGAGAAGAAAAGAAATTAAACATTACACATTATATTAAACTGTCTTGCATTATTTCAGAAGTTTGAAACCTATCTTTTATTTTTATCCCAGAGTGGTCAAATAATGACACCATGCCAGATACAAATGTGGAGCTGGTGCAGCAAATATGCTTTCTTCTGTGGTAGGAACCATGCTCTTGCATAGTCTGCCCATAGACCCGGGGAGAACTTTGCAATAGCTCACTGTAGTTGTGCTGGGCAGACAAAACCAAAAAGAGTATCAGCCCTTACACTGACTTTAGTTCTGTCTGCCTAAAATTAGCTGTAATCTCTGTAAACTGAGTTATGTATTAGCTGAAGTACTTTTGTGAATCCCGTCTCTGCTTTCCATACATACATGTAGT
Source organism: Chloroceryle amazona (assembly GCA_027560015.1). NCBI lineage: Eukaryota > Metazoa > Chordata > Aves > Coraciiformes > Cerylidae > Chloroceryle > Chloroceryle amazona. The sequence continues at coordinate 8,526 of JANHFX010001386.1, forward strand.
CATCTTCATAGTCATCTATTACACTGCAGAATTAGCAGTACGTGTACCTGTAGCATCCACATATAAATCACTTTCCACACCTACCCATACACTCTTCAAGTGTTTATCACCTTGCCAAGTTTTATTTACTGTCACATATATACACCTCAAAATGGTACACTGCATTTATGTGTGACAGTGGGAGCTTTAGGTTTGCCTGAAGCTCTCTGTGCAAGCTACACATGCACCTTAAGAAAGAAACTGCTCATAAACTTCCTTTCTTGAAGCAGATAATTTTCTGGATAACGAGTGATCTGTAGAGCCTGATGTCATGCAGCAGGGTATTTTACACATAACTGACACTTGGAAAGAGACCACCCACGTCAAAACCGTGCTGGTGCTATTCCAAAAAGTTTTCTAAATTATCAGACAGTGTTCAGTCATAAAGATGCTGGTACTCCAACTATAAACAAGGCACATTCTTCAAAAGTTTCAGATAAACAATAGTAAATGGATGTGAAAGACAAAACTCCAGTGCAGGTGCACACCGATACCAGAAATCGCATCTGCTAATTCTTGCAAAATGATCCTGACTTGCTGACATGTAGAAGGCATTGTGGGCTACTCAAGCATACCCAACATGCATTCATAGAGTGTTTGAACTTGAGTGCATTCATATGCAGATGACATATACAGTGTCTGTGAACACTATTCAAATTCCATTAGTGTACAGTGATATTCTATTGACAGAAAGTGTGGGGAGGGTTGTGCTCAAAAGGCTGGACCGGAATCAGGAGATGCAGACTTAATTCTTGCCCCTGTACAGACTGACTATGCACCCTCAGGCAAGACAGACTGACATCTTTTCAAAAGCACTCAGTACCCCCACAGAGCCTTCTGAGAGGCTAACATTCAGATTTTCAGGAAGCTGAAATATTCACCACTTTTCACAGAGACAAATGACAGCTGCTGACACTACTTGATGGGGAACAGTTAAAGTGCAGCTCACATCCTTCAGCTCCTTACATGAAATTATTTTTGTTGCTGTTCAAAGTTAAAATATAATCCTTCTACATCAGAGTCACTTATTTTGTAGGATATTTGTGGGTATAATGCCACCCTCTCCTCCCCTTCTCCCATTTTAAATACGTAATCTTGTAAGGAAGATGACATAGGTAGGTCCATTTCCCTGAAGCAGAGAGGTCTCTTGACAGTATCCCTTGCAGACTATTTTATGGTTTATTTACATTACTATACATCTTTGGTATAATGAGACAAAAATTTAATGACTGTAATGTATCAGAAATAACTAAGAATTTCAGATTTGCATTTGCTTGTAAAATTATCATTTTCTGCTTTCATATTTCACTTGGATATTTCCAATATACTAATTTTTTCTGTGCTTAAGGACTACATTAATTATGATTACATCCAAAACATGTTGACACTCTAATGAAAGCTAATTGGAATTAAGTTATTAATTCTAATTATAATAAATTAAATATAGGAAAATGAATTATTTCTTGTATGTTAGTTTCTAATTTTCAACATTTTCATGCTCTGTTTGGAATATCTTGCTAACTTCACCACATAAATTTAAGTACACTTTCTAACAGCATGCCTTTTATCCCTGTTTACATGGAAAATCTATATGCAATTTAACCTTTCATATTATTTCTTTAATTATTTTTATTGACAAAATCCCACGATCATTCTATAGTATGCTGACTGCATGGAAAAAAAGAAATTCCTGGTATAGCTACAGCAACAAAAAATTGTATTGTAAGTACAGTTTATGCAATGAAAACAGGCAATATCCTACACTAATGGTATGCAGGTATTCACAAGCTATAGTTGCACCTAGAGCCCTGCTATGGTAGTTACATCAATTAGAAGGAGAATGGCATTTTTGACCTAAAATTCTTGTCCAAAATGCCTGCTCCAGGAAAGTATTAAGTGCCATTCCTCAATCATAAAAAAAGTAAAAGAATAAAAGTTACAGGAAGTTGAAAATGTAACTAAACTGTTTATTGTACTGCAGTAAAGATTAACTTTAGTAGGTACTGCCAAGCAAGGTCTTTTTTGCTGGGTATTTATTACTAATACCTTTTCTTTCTTTTTTTTTTGTATTTTTTTTTCCTTCTTCCCCTTTCCTACAGTTGCAGGACAGGTCATTGAAAAATTGATCATCCATGAAACTGCGTAAGAATTTGCTGTTGTCATCAAAACCCCCCGATAATAAAAGGTAAGAGATGTTTAACAGTCTTTTTGGGGAATGCTTTGCTCATTTATCTTCAACATTTCAAATTTAAACTTAATGAAGAACTATAAAAGCATTTAAAAATAATTCTGAATTATTAGGATAGTAGCTGTCTCAGCACTAGGAAGTCATCACATCTCTTGGTAAACTCCCAGGGGTTTCAGATGCCATCGTGCTGTTATATAAACTCTCAGCTCCTCAGAGTACCGTAAGGGCAGAGCTGCTGACTCCATACTATACTGGTAGCCAACATAAACACCAGGCTTGCAAAGCAGAACCTCTACTCTGTCAAATGGAAAGATGTGAAGGTAGAAATTTGATAGACACACAAAAATAGCCAAGTGACTACAAAGGGGAATACATATATAAATTAAGACAAAGAGGTAGAGTAAACATTGCTTTTTTGGGCAGCGGCAAATTTCCTTAGCAAGACGACACCTCTCAGGGTAGTTTAAGTTATGTGATGACACCAATCAGTCCATTTTTAGGGATGCAGTCAGATTCCATTATAAGCATCACACTTTGATCATTTTTTTTTTTTTTGAAGAAAGGCAAATGGCCTAAAATCAAGAGAATTAAATTTAAAGGCAAGGGAAAGATCTTTTTTTTTTCCCTACAGTATCCCATCTTTTGTTCATAGTAAGCTTACTTTTTTCTGGTCATCTCAGAAAAACAATTTTTTGTTCTCTTCTTTATATAGAAGAAAAACCACTTTTATCTACAGTACTTTGCATTAAAAAAAAAAAAAGTATTAGAATACAGCTCACTTGCCATGGACAAAGAACACCTCTGGTATTGATTACCATCAATTTGATTGGATTTTCTGAACATGTTGTTCTTCACTCACATAATTATGTTTTGAAATAAATCAGATACAGTGTTGTCTTTTCCTCCCAACTAATATAAGCATTATATGAACAGAATGTTATACAATCTGAAGTGGAACAAAATGAACATTTGGAAAAAGAAATAAAATCTATGAGTCTTTTCAATACTTGCTTTATTACACTTTCTGAGTTTTTAATCATTATGTCACAGTGTACTTGCAAGATATGAAATCAATAGACTATTTTACCTAAAAAAACAAAACCTTACAAAATACAAATGAAGTACTAATAGATACATGCTTTCTTCTTAAAGGGAAAAATATTGCAAAACTTCATGAAAATGGTACTTGAGAATGGAGGTGGAAACATCACCTAGATTTAATCATGTTGTTATATCTGCATGTGCCAGTTAATCTCATAAAAGTTGTGCAAGTCATGTGCTTCATGCCAAGTCTCAACACAAAAAGCAATGTGGAAATCCCATACAATTTACACTCCAGTTACAGAGCAGAACAGATTTTTACTTGCTTTGGAATAATAGATCAAATTTCTGACAGTTCTAAATAACGATTTTCTACTGTGATCCAAATGAAAAAAATACATAACTTTTGGGTTTTTTAAAACAGATACCATGTAGTTCATTACAGCTTCCTACAAGTATTCTGACAGACCTTAGAGACACCAGCACGGAGGCTGAGAAGGCCCTGTGAGGACAAAGCCAACATTAAACAGAACTGGAGAGGAGACTTGGGTATGTGTTAGCCTAAATAAAAGTAAACACTTTTTTGGACCAGAAGTCTTTCTAATAAGACTTTGAATATGAATTGAATTCATATTCCTTTGAATGTGAATTCCCTATCTCTCTCTTTCTCCCACAGAAGTTGTTGATGCTGTTGTTTCTATGGTTATCACCATCTTATCATGGTCTTCTGTATTCTAAATTTTTTTCCTACATAGCTGTACTGACACCTATTCATGAGATATGCTCCCAGGGGAGACAATGAGACATGACAGATGAGGGAGGTTTCTTTTTTCTCATAATAAGTAAGGGCCACAAACCGACTACACATTGTTCAGTGCATTGATAGAATTAATTTATAGCTCCAGCTTGCTCTTAAAACACATGGCACAGTCACCTCAGCAAGTATTCCTCCCTCAAAAACTGTAATATAAAAGCTGAGACGTCTGGCAAGGCTACACAGTCAAATGGCAACACATCCTTTGGTCAAAAATTCCATTTGATAGCACACGGGAGAAAAATATTTGCACCTGGCAACTAGCAGAACAAGACTCAAATTTCCACTACAAACACTTGTGGCAACACTGAACAGAGGGAAATTGCAAACACAACATGACAGAATACCAGTGTAGAAAACTTGGAGTCCTGGCTTGCGAAATAATTTTTATTTTTATATTAAAAATACCCATCATATGAGAATTTTATCCAGAACAGACCTTGGTGGAATATTACTGAATTATCATTCCAGTCTAGGCAAGTAATAGCTGATTGCTCAGTTTACTCTGAGTTATGCTGATTACTGTGTATCCCCTCCTTTTAGTACACCATTTTCTAAGTTGGTATTTTGGGAAGATGTATTTCCTGCGAATAGATACCATTGGACTAAATGAAATACTACTGTAGAACCTATGTGGTAACTCAGAAAAGAAAGCATAAGTAACACTTCTGCTTTTACTCTGCATTATTCTGCCATATTTCCAGAGTATCAGACATTTCAATATACCAGCAGATCATTACTCATTGCCTTTGCTACTGTTCAAAAGAAGTTGGTGCTATTAATTTCAATTTTTATAGTACTGTAAGCATGTAGCCTGATGTTAAATTCCTTTGAACTCAAAATTTCCATACATTAAAAGGAAACTGAGCATCAGTCAGAAGAGAAATTGTAGTTTGCTTTCTGGAAAACTATCAAATAATTCAGAATAAGAATTGTTCCTTATTTAAGAAATAGAAATTTTTCATCTGCAAAACAGGCACTTAGTAAGTTTTTCTTTGCTTTTTCATTTGGCAAATTCACGTCTGCAGTTTTTTAAATGAAAAGCATGATAAAACGTGCTGTGTTTTAACAGTAAGAGAACAAAATAACTTTGTATTTTCTTACCTTTGCATTATAGGGAATATAATGCTTTGATAAGGCTTCAGGAGTGTGCATCCATGTTTTGTCTATAGAAAAGCAAAACAAAAAAAAAGCACTGAATGGGTTATTCAATTGTTACTTTAACTATGATAGCATCTATCTGGAAAATATCAACAACCTTCCTTTTACTCAGTTAAGTATCTGTCTGAAGTAGTTACTGGCGCCGGAGGTAAACACAGCATATCTCAACTTCCCAAACATTCCCATGAAAGCATCAGTTCCTTTTCTTGGGCACGCTTCCTATTCTAACTGACTTGAAAGCCGCGGTGGGTACGCGTCACAACCAGGAGACAGCAGAACCACACACGGTGGGTACACGTCACCACCAGGATAGACAGCAGAACCACTCACGGTGGGTACGTGTCACCACCAGGATAGACAGCAGAACCACTCATGGTGTTCCTCGGTACCATGTCCTGCCCAGTACATAAAGACAGAGGCCCAGACACTCCACAGGTGTTCGTGCCTGACTGCTCAGTGCAGTGCACTCTGGTGTTGGTTCGTTAGCCCTTGTTTCTTTGTGTGTATTTTTGTTGTTTATTAACACTGTTGCTCTTTTTATTACTTCTTTCCATGTGCTACTGTTTTAAAACCTCATCTTAACGCACAGGGTTTTTTGTAGTTTTTCTGCCTTTTCTCCTTCCCGTGAGAGGGAGAGAGGGGGTAAAGCAGCCAGGTGCCTGGCTCTAAACTACAACACCCCCAAATACACTTATTGGTCTAAGGTTATTTGCTGTTTCTGCCTCACAGCAGTATTTTCAGCATCCTGTAGATGTTGTTTAAAGCACTAACTACATGTTGCACTTCTAACGGTGGGGTTTTTTTGATGAACTATGGGGGTTTTTGATGAATTATCAAGAGACAAAGGAAAGTAGTGCTAACTGATAGGAAAAAGACCTAATCCTTCTACAAGAAAATAGAAGCAAGTCAGATTGTGGGAACCATATCTGTGATTCATAAATTTAGATCTTTAATCTGTCCTTACGCATCCTAAATGCATTTGTATATTGATAAGGAAACCTTACTACTAATCTTGTCTCTGTCACTTTCAGATACTAACCTAAACCAATTATCCTTCAAAGCCCTGACTTACCAGCACTAGTTTTGCAATCGTGCATGCATTCTTTAGGGAGCAGAATGTAAGGGTCTTTGACCAAAACAAAGGCAGCGATGCCAACCCAGCAGGAGACCTCTTAAAACTGGTTCTGCACGTTTGTCAGCAGCAATGAGGTAGACCACCCTAAGACCTTAATAGAGAATTTGTGCGTATGGGCCTAGGCGGAGATGGGGTGGACACATATGTCAATAATTTCTCTGAAAACTAATGAATATGTAACTGGATTTCCAGAAATCTAATGCACAGTCAGGTAGACATTGTGGAAGAACGTCCTGGTTAAGTGCAGGTGGCACACACATTTGGAGGAGTGCTCCCCTGTGCATTCGGCACCACAAATAAAGAATACCTGCTTAAGAACACTATGTGGTTACTGAGCGGATCTTGGAATCCTTGCCCAGCCACACCTTGCCTCCCACTTTGGTGAGGAGTGATAGAAAGCAAGGGGGCTTGGAAAGTCCAGTCTTTGAATCAATAGTCTCCTTTAATGATTTCCATGTCACAAGACTGCGCTATTTTCTTACTTTTTCCACTGCATGTTTCCAGAACCTACTCCTCTTTTATTTAATTAGCATGCATTAAAGTCACAAATCTGAAACTTAATTCAATAAAGTAATAGAATAACAGCTTAAAGCAAAATTCTACCCTTGGATATTCACAGACAATTCCCTTGCTAAGTTGCTGTAATTACTAAAATTGTTTGTTACACATAAGAACAGTAAAACCATGTTCACTTCAAGCCATTCGAGAGCAAAAACTGTGACATTTATTGACACTAAACCAATAACTAAATACTTTTTAATATACAGAAGCAAGAAAACTGTTAACAAAGACATTCCCCAGAGTCACTGCAATAACAAAACTGTGATTTGGAGAAAAAAAAATTTAAAGTATATTTCATTCTAGGTGACAGGAATATTCAGCTCCATTACTGAGGAATGATATTATCACTTCTTAATTAAGGAAGCATGATTTACCCGTACTGCAGCACCCAGGAGTAAGATTATGCATTCAAGTGGCTCTCTCTTCCAATTGTGGCTTGTGATCGGAATACTGGAACAGAGAACTGCACTTGTTTCCCAGAATATTTTAAGAACTGGAACCTCATCTCCATTTTGTGCATAATATAAAAAGCTGATGATATCCACAAGTAAAAAATAACAGTGTCAGCTATGAATGTTAGAATAAAACCTGACAACCCCAAAAGTACCTGGAAGCACTCTATTTCAAGTCAGTGCAATGCTGAAGGCCACATGAGCAGACTGGTGATAGGGCTTGACAGCAAGACATGAGGAAGCTGGCACAGAAGCCAGGACTGCTCCCTGCCCCACCACACTTACTGCATGAAAGACCGATCCAGGGCAAAGTTCATCTCCAAAATACAGATTCATATTGCTAATGTCTGGGGTTTATTTACCCATTGCTTACACTTCAACTGTTTACTAGCTTCAACAAAAGAGCAATTAGAAAACTTAAAGAAAAAATATTAAAATTTATTATTATTTACACCCGTATCCTGTTGAAGCTAGGAAACTGCTGAAGTGTAAACAATGAAATAATAAAAATGCTCCAAAATAAAACTAACAATGAAAAATCCAAACCCAACAGTTTTTTTCTCTTTTCAGTGCCTAGTATTAGAACAAACTAGCAATAGGGCTGTAGCTTCTAAAGAAATTTTACAGGCAGACATTTGACTACACAGGTACCAGTATAACTACCTGCTCCTTGCAAATGGTTCCTCTTCCCTTATTCCCATTCCCAAGCAGTGCAAGTTGAAATCTGAAGAAATTCTGTTTAATTTGAAAGCCAAGTTTGAAATGCTGTCCTTAAATAAACAGTTGTTGATCTTTCCCATATTATTATTATGAAAAAAGCTTTATTTTAAATAGTTTTGTGAAATCATCCACTTGTCTACCAGCCTCAAACTCCAAAGGAATTCCTGCAAGTAATAACACTGCTAGGAAAGTGTTCTCACACCTCTTGGTATCCCTAGTTAGGGGGAAGATTAGGAAATATGGAGGGTACGCTCAGTAAAAAAAGAAATCAGTAAAATGCCTGGACTCCACACATCTTGTGCCACTGATTAAAACAGTGAGTCAGCAAGCAGCATTTCCAGCACGCTCAGGTACATCTGCAGACAGCGTGGCATAGGTATTAAATTTTTCCACTGACACTGGAAGCCCATTTCCTAGAGGCAGATGATAATTATATTTCTGAAATAACTCTTAACCCTAAACAAAATCAATACAAGGCAAAATTCACACAGCAAAAAGATGAAAAAAAAAATCATGCACACTATTAGAAAGAAGGCTGTTAGCAGCATTTCCTTCTGAGCTGTAAGCTCTGATGGTGGACTCAGGCCACTCTCAGCAGCTGACTGACATACTGCTTAATTCCAAAGCAGTGGAGAAATACAAAACTTCAGACATTTTGCAGGAATAAAAAAAAAATTGGAAAAAAAAAGCAGGTATTCCTTTAAATACCTGACATAGATGTAGCTTGTGGTTTGCATGATCCATCACTTTTTAAATTAATTTTAAATAGGTTATCACAGCTTAGGACTTAATTATTCATTCTGAAGCAACAAAGAAAATATGAAACCCCACAATGAAAATCACAGTTCATATTATTATTTTATAAAGCAGCAAGTGTTCTAGACACTTTAGAGATAAATAAAACAGTAACACCTAAAGAAAGGACCAAAAGCCTAGATAAAACCTAAATCAACAGCTGCATGCATCTAACAAAACAGTAATAGAAAGTGAAAAGAGATTCATGCTATCACACTGGCTCCAAATGACAGTTATTTTGGATCTTGTCTGATGCTCTTTGTCTAGATTGCCTTAGCATTTACATTAAGGTTTAAAGAAGTGCCCAGTTACTTTTTGAGAATTACCAGTTTGACCCATCTAGAGCCCATAAAACCTAAATAGAGTTTAGCTTGAATGAGGTATGAGATACACTAAGAGGTAAAAGCCTAAGTATACAATGGTTTTCACAAACATTCCAGCACTGTGTGGGAGAAAAAAATCATAATTTAGAATTCAAGGGCACAGGATAAGCTACAGCCCTGTTTAAAGAGTCAGTAATCCTGTTGCCTCTACACCCCTCCTGACGTGCATGGCATGCTAACTGCATGGCACAGGGTTCTGGAGAGCTTCCATAGCAGCAGCACAGCATCCCATTTAGCTTTTAAGAGAATTTAACTTGCGTTGAGAGCTGTTCAGGTTTTGCTCCCTGACAGCATACACTCGCCTGCGAAGGGCAGTGGGAAAACTGGGTAAAACTAACATTTGGAAGACCCGGGGTTTAAGACACACAATTGAAAAGGTGGAGGCAGGGGGGTGGGTACTTCCATGGTCAGAGGAGTAACTGTGCCAGAAACTGAGAGTTTACTCCTTTCTAGTCCTTTCTTGAATCATACCAGGCCTTTGCAGTCTGCATTTCACATCAAATGCTTGGTCATCACACAGTCTGGGAGTACCAGTGTGAGTCAATTCAGAGGCCTCCGTGGTACTGGGAGAGCTGAGAAAGAGGAAGGTGCTGACAAATCACATACTGAAGTTGACAGACTCATTAACTTCATGAAGAGTCTAGAACAACAGTGATGCCTTAGCAGAGGATGACACTAGGTTAGGTAACACCATAGCCGACTGTTTCTCTACCAAAACAGAAAGTAGTAACAGTGCCAAGAAGTTCTTCTCCCTTTAAGATTAATTTCTCCACGTTAGTGCCCACAGGTATTAATGACTGGATTTAGTAGAAAGGTATTGATGAACTATTTTCTAAATGGTAAAATAATGCTCAGCAGAGCCAGTTTGTTACCCTAAGCCCCACTCTCATTAATTCACGTGTGCTAAAAGTGGTTCTACTTAACTATGTTTCCAAAGTGTTTATGAAAGCACTAATAACCTACTGTTCATTCCATTTAACAAGAAGAACAAAGACTTTAAATGCTGGGGGGAGGGGAGGTTGTGCCACAGTGAAGATACAATCATTTCTAGAAGGTAAAAACTAAAGCCTTTACTCTTTCTCTTTACTAAAGCAAAAATTCTTTGACATCAATGGATGTCTTCCTTGCTAACAGAAAAGAAGAAATCTCTGAGCTGTCTTGTCTACCTGCTTGACAAAATTCGCTATGCAAAGAAAGATCTTCCGTGACTGACAGCCTAATAACAGTCTCCTGAAGAAGAGCTCATCCTTTACATTTCCTAGATTACCTGGTTTTGCATAAATGAAGAAAACCTTCACAATAGGACATACAAGAATGGTCGCCTTGTAAATGCACTTCTTTTATCCTTGTAACCGAAACAGGCAGATTCCCACAAACCTCACTTATGCTAGTCGGACAACAAGGTAGAATCTTCTTGATTACTACAGGTAAGGAATGAACATTAGATTTATTAACAGAGCTTTCACCTGAATCCAATACCTAAACATTATTAACATAAAACTCCCCATATTCTTCTACAATTCAGCTATAGCATTTGCTCCAACCACCTTCTAGAGGAATGACTAAGTACAATCTGTATGTCTAACAGCAGTAATTTATTGAAGTTATTACAAGGTTACTATGATTAAGCAATTGAAATTGTGAGTCAGATTCGACCCTATTCTGTTTCTCTTCCAAACATAAAATGTTCTTTGGAGGTGTATTTATTCTTTGCCAAGACAACAGATCTCTATCTGCCTAGAACATAGTGAACTTTGCAGAATATTCCACATTTCTCTGTTCTTATCTTACACTATTTAGGACCTCATATTCATACAGTTTTAAACAGCTGACTACTAAAATAGCAACATGGTCTAATAGAATACTGAGGTGGCACAGTTACAAAATAAATAAAAAAGAAAGTCTAGTATGCAGGTTATAACAGGAAAGAAAAATAATACAGTAGTTAACTAACCAGTAATTAGCAATTCTTTAATTTTGCACTTCTAATTTGTTGCTATTAAGAATTTTCAATGAGTTCAGATTCAAAATCAAAAGGAAAACCAAGAAAATTCCTATTCAACCTTTCACTTTTAGTTCAGTCAACTAATCTAGTATAATCAAATTTGGAAAAGTATCAATTAAGCCTGTCAAAAAATGTTAAAAGGCAAGTTTTTGAGTACTTTTAAACTGGTAAAAGTATAAGCATTACCTGCATCACTTTGGTAGTGCAAAGCCATTCAAAATAACTACAATATGCACATCTGTAGCTTTATTTTGCTTATGTACCCAATGTACATCTTTTTGTGCACCTAAAGGTTTTGACCTCATCAAGTAGTATTTTCCTGAGTGACATATTTTGCAGTTTTCTAACAGTTTTGAAAGAGTCCTATAAAACAAAGTTGTCATTGTAATTCCTATCAAAGTATGGTTGGTACACATCCAAATTTATTTCACACAGAATAATACATAGTGTCTTCAATTAGACATTCATCCAGTTAACTAGCAATATACCTACGTAACTCAAGGACTTAGGTTGTAGCTTGAGGAGGTTACTTGCACTGAGTAACTTGGACAAGAACTCTATGTGTGTATGACTACTAACAGCTCACATTAAGAATTAGCTTGTAGATCTCAACTGATATGCTTGATAAACCGCCGTTTGAATCATTCCACATTCTGTACATCAGGCTGTATAAATTTTAATAGGGTAGAAACCAAAAAGTTTAAGACTCCTTCAATTCTAAACTCATTCTAAAGTCAGTATTGAGTGCTTTATGGTTAAGCAGTATGCATATGTTATTGAAAGGAGCTTCTTAGGTCTTGCAGAAGCAAGAGACATATATTGTGGTGAATATAATTGTTAACTTGCCTAGGATATTCTTTAAAGCAGGCGATGGATAAAATTATTTCTGCAATACCTTTCAGAAGATAATGCACGTAAAATAGCCAACAGGAAATTATCCTCCTATTCTCATGGTAACAGAAAGAACAGAAAAATTAGGCTTATCTGTACAGACCCAGCAGGAATACTATGAAGAAAGTTTGCAAAGAGTACTGCCATTTGTAGCTATGCAGCCTCTAAAAGCATGCTGTAATGATTTATCTCCTAAACAATTACATCTGTTTCTTCTGCTTTCAGCATAAAAATGAAAACACACAGTTGCATATAAATGACTGAAAGCATATACATGGGGCAAGATCCTTGTTTCAATGAGACTAACTGAATACAGAAATATTTGATTTAAAAAAACCAACCCTTTTTCCTTCCCATATTTTGCTCTTGAAAAAAAATCTGTATTTGAATAAAATCCCACAGATGTTAAGCAGCAGCTTTTTCAGGGTGGGGGCAGAGGAGAAGACTTAGACCTAGTTGTATTTTTCCTGGAAGCTGATGAGTACTTTTATGAAAGGACAAAGTGCAATCATGAGATTATCTGAAGAACACAATGAGGAATATCGTGACTACTTATATGCCTGTAAAGTGCCTTTTTCTTTGTTTTTTATCATCATTAGTGTTACTGAAGTGTGGAACACAACAGCCCATTTGTTTGTATCACTGATGTGAAATATACTCTGACAGAATGAAAGTATTTGCTTTAGGCAGTACATATCTCCTTCACCCTTTTGGGGTTTCACCTGTTGTCTACTTATTCAGAAGAAGAAATATAAAATAAAAGGTGCCATCTCTGGAATGCAGCATATGTTTAGACTAAAAATAAAGATCATATTGTAACCAGTCAATTTGCACAAATGAGCATCCTATAACCTTTGATTGCATTTTTCTAATGTCAGATCCTGCCCATTAAATTCCTCTCTTTACACCTTCACAAATGAGAGTCATAAAGAGTCAGTGCACAGGAAGGCTATTGCTGAAACTTACGCTTTATGACAAGCAATTACTTCAATATTTTCCATTTAGCATTCTGAATACCATTGACATCTCATGAGCTGATAATGGGGCACCAGTTACCAACCTTTCTATCATATAAAAACAAACAAACAAACAAAACAACCCAACACCAAAATGAAACACACTAGAAAATTCAGATTCCCTATAAACAACAGCAGCTTTGGCATTGAACTGTGTGCTATATCTCTCTATATATACACTACAGCTGACATTTATTCTGAGATGAAGGGGGACCACTGGGATGTACTAAAGAATGAACTAAATTCAGCTGTGATTTACACACTCCACAACCCTACTGAAGTCCACTGGATTCCACACGTGGAATTCAGTACTAAAGTACAAATACATATCTACATTTTTAGCTCTATTTCGAGACACTCAAAATGTTTCATTCTTTTACTCCCAGAAGTTTTGGATTACAGTCTTTCTGTATTCAGAAATGCCTCTGGAAGCAGTAGTTTTCTTTCACATTTCTGATGAGTCAAAAGCCAACAAATACCAAATACTAGTTCATTTTTGTTTACTTATACACAGCAGTTCTTATCCTAACAGCTTTAAATGGAAAGCCACAGAACCAGTAAAGTGTGCCAAACTTAAATCATATCAAAATGAAAAGCTGTTTCAAGATGAACAGACTTTGATTTGCACTACAGGCTTTTCTCACAACAACATTTCTAAATGAGCAAAGCTTCTACACCTGACTTTAATGGAAAAATTAAAGGTAAAATTCAGAGGACTTTTCAGAAACCATGACCCAAACCTGGATCACATACAAAAAGCAAGCTGTAATAGCTACATGAATTGTTCCCCAAGCTTTGTCATAACAACAGAGCAGCAAGAACATACATACTGTTGTTCAAGTTTGGTTTTGTGGGAGAAGGAAAGAGGTCCTAAAAAAGTAAACTATAAGAAACTACTTCAAAACAGTATACTGCACGCATTGATCAGTGAATGGAAAAACAGAATACAAGTTTTTGTACAGGTTGTACAGTCATATATTTCTGCAACAGAGAATTTTGTCCATAACACATAAAACTGGTAGTCCAACCAACCCATACCTGTACCAAAAAGGCTATTTTACTTTGAACAGATACTATGGGGTTTTTTTGTGTTAAAACATGCAACTTCAGTGGTTGCTGATAACAGCTTTATAGCAGAAATTAACTTCTTTTGACAATGTTAGTTCATAAAGTTTGTCTCCCTGTTATATGAGCTCATATCCAACTGATATGGATAGATATTACACCTCAAACTGCTAAAAGATTCCATTCATTGATGATTAGTTGTGTAAGTACTTCCTGAAACAAAATGAATTTATTTCAACTTCACATTTACTCATATTTTTAACTGTTGTTATTAAGATGAAAAGCTTGTTTTTATTCAATTTGAGATTTTATCATATCAGTCAAGCCTTCAACTAAAATGACTATTAGAGTATTAAAATTATCATGATTAAAACAAACTATCCAAATTAAAAGTTCTGGTTTGTACTGTCTTGGGGAACCAGAGGGGTGATGACTGTGCAGGCTGTTTTTAAGTTAAAAGCACTCGGCACATCTTGTCTGTTGAAATGGCCCTTTCATGCCCAAACCATGTCCCCCCCAAATAAACATATATACTGAGTATTTGCTCAAGATGCAATAACTTTGGTACAAAATTCTGCTGCAAAATGAAGTACTGGAAATATTAAAAATGGGGGTCTGTGCTCTTAAGAGCACTGCTCTGATTCAGGACAAACTTGCTGTTGCCATAACATAGATATGGTGTAACGAGACAGTCTATGGGAAACTATTTTCTTTAAAGAAACAAGGTTATTTTTTTTAAAAAAAAAAAAGAAAGCTCAGTTCCTTTCTCTCCTAGAGACTCACATTTCCTTTGCAATTGTTTTGTTAAAGCACAGGTTGCTATCCAGCTCCAACATTCAAAAAACCCCCAAAACAAAACAAAAACCCAAACAGGAAACCTTCATGTTAATGCTTCTGTTCTTGCTTTGTCTACCAGTATCTGTCAATGGTGAAATCGCTGCCTGAACACTTTGAAGGAAAGTTTTGTTGTTGAATCAGGTGATGGCAGAAGAACAGAGCTCTTCAGCAAGTACAGCACAGTCCAGGTCATTCTGGTCACCAGTTCACCGTATCTTCTTGAACCAGGAGCTATAGCATTAGCTACTATCTTCTCTATATACATTGTATTAAAAGGTTAGTATAGCCTGATCATGACAGGACGCTTATTCTACACATCATCAGTTATTTGTGAGAAGGTACCAGCAGCTACCTCTCTACAGTGTCCTTTCAGGTAGCTGTGGAGAGTGATAATGTCTCCCCTCAGACTAAATGGCTCTAGTTCCCTCAGTTACTCCTCCTAAAACTTGTTCCCCAGGCCCTTCACCAGCTTAGCAGCTTTTCTCTGGGCCTGCTCCAGCACCTTGATGGCTTTCTTGCATTGAGGTGCCCCAAACTGAATTCTGTACTCAAGGTGCAGCCTCACCAATGCTGAGAACAGAGAGACAATCATCTTCCTGGTCCTGCTGGTCACACCATTTCTAATACAAGCCAGGTTGCCATTGGCCTTCTTGGCCACATGGGCACACTGCTGCCTCATATTCAGCTCCTTGTCAACCAACACCCCCAGGTCCCTTTCTGCTGAACAGCTTTCCAGCCACTCTGCCCCAAGCCTTGCATGGAGTTGTTGTGGCTCAGGTGCAGGACCTGGCTCTTGGTTTTTCTGAAGCTCATACAGTTGAGCTCAACCCATCGATCCAGTGTGTCCAAGTTCCTCTGCAGTGCCTTCCTACCCTCAAGCACATCAACACTCGCAGCCAACTTGGTGTCATCAGCAAACTTACTGAGGGTTCATTCTTCATTCTATCTTCTCATCAAGATCATTGATAAAGATGTTAAACAGAAGGGGTCCCAGTACTAAGCCCTAAGGAATGCCACTTATAGCTGGCCACCAGCTGGATTCACCACACCATTCCTTGGGTCCAGCTGTCCAGCTAGGGCTCTACCCAGCAGAGCATATGCCCATTCAAGCCACGAGCAGCCAGTTTTTTCATGAGAATGGTGTGCAAAACAGTGTTGAAGGCTTTACAGAAGTCTGGGTAGACAACATTCACAGCCTTTCAATCATCCACTAGGCAGGTCATCTTGTCATAGAAGGATCATAAAAAGCAAGATACATGCATTTACACTGCCTCCAACTAAGTTTACAACTACTTATTAAAGCAGGAGCTCTAGCTCAGTGTGTATCAGGCTTAAGAATCCTTAGAAGAAAACCTGAAAAATAATTAGACCTATGAGTATTTTCTACATTAGAATCAAATGGGCAAAAATGGCAACAAAACTGTAAGTAAAAAAAGCTGCATCTCTAATGCTCCATCTCAAAACCTCTGTTTAATCATAAACAGACCATGAAAATAGAATATGCAAGCCCAAAGAACAACATACGTAGCTCTCATTGTTTAGTGGTTTGATATGCTTCTGGAAAGCATACATTTCAGATTGCTGCAAATTCAGAATAGCTTCTTAAAGCCAAAAGATATTTTGCTTCCTGAGATATTTCATGTGTATTGAATACAGTCTTCTAAAATAGTTACTCGAAGAATAAGAGTGCAATGAATATATATTATAAATACAGAAGTCACTAAATGTTTGGAAATTCTAAAACCCTCCAGCACATCCTTTAGTGTGTGCAGGGAGAAAAAGAAAATTGTGTATTTTGTATATAAATAGACAGACAGATGGACAGACACCCACAGCCCCCTCAGTAAAGAAAGTATTATTAAATTCAACTTAAAGCCTTTGAATCCAGAAATTTCTATAACTATTAATTGAGAATCCTTTACTCTGGACATCTTTTAGAAGGCTGCCTCTTTCTATCTAGTTAATTGTGATTATTCATAAGTAGTTCCTTGTATCATTCTTGATATCCTAAAGAATTTATACAGGACATTTACGTCTCCCATGGAACCGAAGCTAAATTACTTACCTTTCTTCCTGCTAAAAGCACGATTCATTTTGAATAACCTATCTGGTCAACAATATTTCTGGATTCGGGCTTTTCCCCACACACTTTAACCTGCAGAACAATACATAGAAGAAAACAGAAAAGTCCATTATTATATTTGAAGTTAGCTCATTATCTTCATGTTAAGACAATGCAAATGATTTTAAGAATCCTGAAATAATTCAGAGAAAAGGGAGATGTGCTTTGTTGAGGAAGAAATTGCAGAATCAAGAAGATTTATGTTCAAATGCCTGGTGGTACTTAATACAAAAGACATTCTAAAGCTTTTTGTGAAGCTCTTCTCACTGAGATTTCAGACACGTGGAGCAAACAGTATCTCATATATACATGAAGACAAATACTACACAGGAAAACAGGTTGGGGAAAAAAAGCTTTAAAATGAATGACTACAAGACTCCACAAAAACACGCAGTTCACAATTGCACTGCCCTGTTTTGTGTCACTTCGGTTGTTCGATTATTTCAAGCTACGCTTTCACCTTCACGTGGGCTTAACGCTGGGAGGGGAAAACCAAAACAAACCAACAAAATCACAACATAAAGGTTCCACTTAACCCAGGGATTCAATACTCAAAAAACTGCCTTCTGAAAGTGCAACCACCTCTTTGCTCTGATTACATCAGACTGTACAGTAACTTCTATATTTTCTCCACTTAAAACCACTGATACACTCTTAAAAATCTTAATATTGGGCTCATAATATTATTTTAAAATTTTATTCTTTACCAACGTTTTGCATCCAAAAAAAAATCCACAACAAAAAACCCACATCCAGTGCTGTTTAAAACTATCTGATTTTATAGTATAGAGATTTTCCTTTTTCAACCATATGTAAAGATATTCCCACCACTCTTTTCCATTCTGTTCAGATCTTCCAGACAAAAGCTGCACCAGTGTCCTTTCTTTTTCTCTGCTCTAAAAGCAGTCCTGCCAAAGGAGGAAAAAAAAAAAAAAAGTGGGAAGCATTTTTTAAAAAGAACAATAGAAAATAAAATCAAAGCGCTTATTACGAAGACTATCTTTGAAATCAGTTAGAACATTAACTTTGCTTTGAATAAAAGCAAACATTAAGCCACTGATTCAAATATGAGCATCAAGATAACTGACAAATTCCTTTAAGATACTTTCTAAACCCTGTTTACTTACACTACAGTGTACTAGCTTAGATGTGCAACCAACCAATATTTGCTCTTAAAACTAACAGATCATTTTTGGTTCAAAAAATGTGCTGAGTATTTGAGAAGTGAGGATGTAATGAAAGAAGCAAAGGCAACAGGATATAGTTCTTTTGATACAAAGTCAAGGAGCAACATGTCTGGTACACTATGCAGTAGTTCTTAATAGTAAAGCTGAAGAAGCCTTACATACACCCAGAGCCATTTCCCCTGGCCACCTTCACTATCATCAGTGCCACACAAAAAGCTGTGGACACACAGAGGTCAGTGAAGCCAGCAAACACCTGTATGGGCTCTGAAGTCCTACAAATTACTTCAGCAGCGTCAGTGGAACAGGGAACGTCATTACTGTGGTAAGTCCAGTAAGAGCTCACCCATGAGTGAGTTCTGCCAAAAGCTGCCACTGTGTGAGTAGTTCTCACAGAGACGGTGCAGAGTAGGACTTTCAACACTGTAAATGATGACAATAAATGAAGAGAGAAGCAGTGGAGAACGTTAGAATTTCAGCTCCTCAAGCAACTGACAAGTGTGTTTAAGCTTAGAGGTTTGCTTACACAGGGAAGGCAGGCAGCCTATTCTATACACTTAGGATCTATAACAATATTAGAACTTTGTTTAGGATGTTCACCTTCCTCATGAACTATTACAGTCAGTGAAGAAAGCAGTTTTGAGTAAAAAGAGTATGCTTTCCCCTCTTAGGTACCTCTGGTAGGAGTCTTGCACAACATTAGACTGATAATTGAGCTCTCCTCTACAACTGGCTCATAGTGTGTCCTTTTTTGGAAACTCCCCTCCACGAGTACTACGTAACATATTTGAGATGGCTTATGGAGTAGAGGATGTCCTAAATAGAGACTATGAACACACATCATGAGGTTGTTGGCTGGCCACGCTTCCAGAGATCAGCACTCAAATATTTTGTTTAGAATACAGCAAACTAAGTATGTGGTTTTCCTCATGGACAAGGATATAGTAACATTAATCTACATTAAGAAAAGCATTTATTGACTGCTTACCTAAAATGGACTGTATTTACCTAAAGTGTGTTCATAATTTCAATTCCAACAAGACACCAATAGAACAAAATACAGAAATAAGTGGTTTTCACTTATTTCAGAAAATGTTCTTGAACAGGGAAAGAAACACAATTAGCTAAATGCAACTGGTTTTAAAATTCTCTCAAACTCTAATATGAATAATTTAATCAACCTCTGAGATGGTTAGAAGGCCCATCACATTTTGCTATTAAAAAAAGAAGCAAAAAACAAACAACCAACAAAAAACAAACAGAAACCGCCCCCTCAAAAAAAAAAAATCCCACCAAAACCCACAAATAACAACAAAAAAAACACAAGCAAAAAAACACCAACAAAACAAACAAAACAAACCCAAACAATAAAATCACACACACACACAAACGAATAAACAAAGACAACAACCTAAACATCACAAGGCTAATTTCAAAGTTCTCAGTTGGGCTTGGGGCAAGAGGGGGATATCAGACTGTTGTAGAGCAGCATTGTTAAGTTTTTGATCAGCAGAAGAGCAAAGTTACAGTTAGACCTCTATGTGATACTTCTGCTCACAATATTCCAGAAGCCAAACAAACAAAACTATTAGGAGAAAGCAAGCTGTTCTCTCATCATGGATGCTAGACAGATTTTCTGGTAGGATATGATTTTCTTTCTGACAATTCTTGACAGACAAATTCACTAGAAGAAACTGACTTGCAAACCAGGCTGTTAAAAGCTCATAATGAAGTAAAAAGGAAGGTTAATCAGAAAAAAGGATGGTTAATCAGAAAATCCCACTGTGGTACAGAGGGCCCTGTGCAGTAGACATGAGTCCTTCCTGTGAAACTAGTTTAGAGAGGGTAAGCCAGTTCTGCCCACTACCAAAGTATACCTTGCTATTGAGATGATGGTATTTCTCAATGGGGCAGAGCTCAAAGAACAACTGGTGCACAATCAGCCTGCAATGCTGGCCAGGCAGCAAGGAAGGCGTGTGAATGAAGTGACCTGGGCTGTCACTGGGTCTCACTGAAGGTGAGCAAAGACAGAAGCAGTCTGGCAAATTCCAAACCAGCTGGAACACACATCCCTAAACTATAGTCCACTCTCCTTCTGTGAAAAGAATGGGCTGGTACACCCTTATCTGAAGGCTAAAAATGCTTCCCTGGTCTGACAGTGGTCACAGCCCCTGCTCTCCACAAACTCCTGAAACCAGCTGGAAGATATAGAAGAATCATAAATGCACTATTGTATTTTTTTCTCTCTTAACCAGTCTAAGCCTAGTACCACCATGGCAATTGTTTCCCACACACATAGCACAAAGTCTTTCAGCATTGCTCGTACAATGATCTGCCCAAGCTAGAAAAGGTCCTTCAGAGTTTCTCTGAATCAAGCAGACAGTAGTGTTTTGCTATAAACACCAACAGAGGCCAGGAACCAAGAAATCTATATGAAACTCAGGCATTTCATACTCTCCTCCAAGAAGTTCAGGTTAGTGGCATTTTTCTACTCTCCCATTTCCTAAAAATCCGCTCCTTTCTATAGAAAAAAAGAAGATACAGACAAGAGATATCACTGAGATATCTGACACCAAAACCAACTCCTTAGGCAAGGTTACCACAAACTTCTATTTTACAGCAATAAGAAATATCAACATCAAGAAATATGACAAGAATAAATTTCACTATTGCATAGAACTCTGATGAAAATGTTTAAAACTGCTGCAAGCAGCAATAAATCCTCAGACGAGTTCCTAATGGCACAATCTTAAGAAAAAAAGAGAAATACAAAATTCACTTGTTTTACAAAAAACAGTTCTCTAGATCTAGTTTTAAACCATTAGAAATTTCTTTTTTAAATTACCGCATCTTTCATCATATTTACTTGTAAAAAATTATTTTGTACTGTGCTTATCAATTATTATGCTGATATGTTTTAGTGGATTACATTGCTCATGGAATAAACTGAAGTGTATACTGCACAAACAAAAGGAGTCATTTTAAAAACAGGAATATTCCCTTCTTCCTAAACGTGTTATATTTTGCAAGAAATATTAATACTCCCATTTTGTTCACTATGACAGAATAGAATCGCAGAATCATAGAATCATTCTGGTTAGAAGAGACCTTTTAAGATCAAGTCCAACTATTAACCAAGCACTGATAGGTCACCACTAAACCATGCCCACCACAAACACCTCCAGGGATGGCGACTCTACCACTTCCCTGGGCAGTTTATTCCAATACTTTATAGAAAGAAATTTTTAATGACCAATCTAAACATCCCCTGGTGCAACTTAAGGCCATTTCCTCTTGTCCTATCACTTGTTACTTGGGAGTAAGACCAACTCCAACCTGGCTACAACCGCACTTTTAGATAGTAGCAGAGATTAACAGGATACATGAGGAGCTTCCTTTTTCCTCAAATCCGCAAGTGCCAGTATCTTGTGAAACGTGATTAAGGATTTCAGTTATGTCAGCCTAATTTTTCCTCTACTGTACAATAACCTACAAGTATCAGATGCTCAGAGCCAGTAGGAAGGCTTTATACATGTTCTCTCAAACTGAGGCACTTCCATCTGCTTCCAAAAGACAGATGACAAACAGCTTGCTTACTTGCAGACAAGGGGGTATTTGACATCCCATGAGCCATTTGGTCATCTATGTGGAATCTGAGGAAGATTTTTGCCTGCCCCGCTACTTGCATAGAAACACAGAAATGTCTGGGTTGGAAGGGAACTCTAGAGGTCATCTAGTCCAACCCCCCTGCTGAGAGCAGGGAAGATGATGATATCTCGCAGATAGATGACGGAAAGCCTGAGGTGCTTTGTTAGTGCTTTAATTTTATCAACAGAGTAAGATTCAGCAATGGGGTCCACCATGAACAAACAAACATAGAGCAGCTCTAAAAAAATTAAACCATTTTGAAGAAATATTGGACTCTTGAGCTTTTTGACTCAGAGCATAAATTCTCCTCCAAAATTTTACAGTCATTACTTGAATAGATATATACAGATAAGAGGAAGCATATGTCCTGACACTGAATATAGTTACTTCTATGTTGGCATCATGCCTTCTTCTGTGGAAGAGCTGATTGCTCTATACACAGTCTAGAGAAGCTACTTATTTTATTACTGGCAGTTAATTTTCTCCCCATAAAGAAAAAGCAGTGGAGGGTTTGAGAGAAACAAAAAAAAAGTATAAGGAGTCTTAATGTTTCCAAACAATAGCAAAGTCTTGTTAAGATTCTGAAATTTTTAAGGTATTATTGTATTCACTGCACTTTCACAATCACATTGTAAAAGTGGCCCTGACAGAAAAGGCAGACACAGAAAGGCTCACCAGGTACTCTAAAGAGAATCTCCAAATAAAGCACAACAATTTTAGAAATAATTTAGTTCAATTCTGCTTACAATGAAAAGCTCATTGTATTTAGCAGGTATGTGTTAGAGGCACAACAGTTTACCAAAAGGTACCATTTCACTACTCTACCAAACAATATTTGGCCAAACTTGAAAAGTACATTAGACATAACGTGCACACAGGCTCAACAGGTCCCATAAGACCACTCTACATGCTTCTCACAATGTGCATTAAAATCAATTAAAGGGCAAAAGCTGATTACTGATGTCCAAAAGATAATTAAGGGGAAGTGGAAAACCAGATGTCTGTTTAGATTAAAGCCTTCATAGTACACATTATGTTTTTTCTGCTGCAATCCTCCTTCCAGGAGCTCAACAGGCTTGCTCCAATTTATTATAAATGCAAAGTGAAAAAAGCAATCACCCTTTCCCCAAGAGCTCTGAATTAGGACACTACAAATAACTTCTTAATTCTCTGTAGTAGTAGTTTGGGATTTTGTTTGTTTGTTTGTTGGTTTGGTTTGGTTTGCTTTTGTTGTTTTGTTTGGGGTTTTTTTGGTAAAATCATTCAGGGTTTTTTGTGTGTTTGTTTTGAGGTTTGTTGCATGTGTTTGAGTTTTTGGTTTGTTTGTTTGTTTAGTGTATGTATACAAAATTAACAGATATTGTCCTCTTATGGAAGGGAGAAGTACATCCTAAAACGTCGTAATCATGAGGGAAGGGAGGAAAGAAAAGATTGTATCACTACTTAAACCTGTTTATCTGTAGGACTTCAAGTCCATGCTTTTATACCTTAATTAATTTGGGGAAACTTGTCCACAACTCTTCCTCAAAGAAGTAGAACCCTATGTAAATTATAGGCTTATACACTGCTATGCTTAGTACATATATACTTGCTCTCTTATCTTTTACAGTCCAGTTTCTGTGATCACTTCCCTCCTCACATTGAAAGAAATCACTGCTGTACACATTCCTAATACCTGATTTTCTCCTAATCAATTTATTAACATATATTCTTCTGAAACAATGACAGACAAAAGTGTCATCCACTTAACAAACGTTAATCATTCGCTTCACAAAGACTTTTAAAATCCACAATACTGAACACAGCCCCTTACTATTAAGGTCAATAGATTTCTCATCAATGTTAATACATCCAGAATCTTTGCTTCAGTTAGCTGGTTAGCTCAAGGACAGCACTGCATTGTACTTCTACCGAAGAGACAGCCTTTATTAAGTGATTGTGAGTATTCGAAATTGAGAGAAGTTGGCAATATCCATTTTATTACTTCTAGTACATCAATCTGAGCATCTTGCAAACTAGATAATTTTTTTTAGGCTTTATCATATAACATTCCTCTAGCTTATCTACTCTATCCCTTCTGAATAATACAAACATTTTGATAAGGACATGATATGAAGTTAAAAGCACAGCTATGAAACAGACA
Source organism: Chloroceryle amazona (assembly GCA_027560015.1). Taxonomy (NCBI): domain Eukaryota; kingdom Metazoa; phylum Chordata; class Aves; order Coraciiformes; family Cerylidae; genus Chloroceryle; species Chloroceryle amazona. The sequence continues at coordinate 32,726 of JANHFX010001386.1, forward strand.
AAATAATATTTGTGACAAATTAATCTCCTCATCTCTGCCTTTTAGATCAGATATGTGTTCAAGTGGTTCACTGTAATGTATTTTAAGGAGGAACATTTTTTTTCTTGCACAATATTGTTATTATGAAACTTATTTCAAAATTTCAGTAAGTGATCAATCCTAGAGTAATTCAGTGTAAATTACTGAGATATAGGCTACTACATAATAGAACTTCCAAGCTAGCAAGACAAATTACTCTGTTTTCTTCAGGAGGAGTGCTCTGTACCTTTTAACAGTTGGTACTAAGGAGAAAGTATACATTTTTAAAAGCATGACAGATCAACAAGTTTAGACTCAAATATTCATCACATCACATACAACAGTACTGGCTACTTGGACTGCAAAGATGCAGTTCTAGTCCCTGCTCAACTAACTTCCATTTAGTTGAAAGATGCTGCAAGTCTAACATTACGTTCACAGTTTGTTTAGCTATTCAGAGAGGTATCGCCAATATTTGGGGACGAAAGGGTGCCTTCTCCTGCCTTTTATAAATCTATGATACTTTGACAAAGATCCTTGAACCACCACACATAGCAACTCACTCCCCAGGCAGGCACCATTCTGTGTTGGACCCCCAGAACCAGATGATAAAATAAATACAGGTCAGCCTCCTAAATATATGAAGAAAATACGGACAACTGCTAACAGCAGATTCAGTGACTGACCCCATTTCTGAACTGCTGGATGTAAAAGGAGAGGGATGTGAAAAATTGATACCAACATTTGCCATGTTTTCATCAGAACAGAGGATTTAAAAACTAAAAATAGACCCTTGCCAAAAATTTCCTTCTGAATGGCTTAAAAGCCTATGCCAGGTATTTATTTCCCCTTTCCTTATATACAGATCTATCAGCTCTGGTCTATGGCTTTGGGTACAGCAAATAGATTTGTAAACACTGATGCAAAACCCATTAAAGTTTCCTAGTACTTCAGTCCTTTCAGAAATTGAAGCTTCACTACCAATGTTTCAAGAACAGAGCATATGGAATCACAGTGGAGCTAATATGAGCCTATTTAAACCAGATTTTCAAATGTATTTGTGCAGGTGAAGGCTTCAAGCTAATTGCACTTGAACTATACCCACATGTCTTTAACATCTGTCCCTACTACTCAGCACCAAACATCTAAAGATCCCGTGCTGGCTGACTTGGAAAGCACAGCCCACAGGGGCTAACAGCTGTCTGTCCTCCTCTATGAAGAGCAAAATACTTTCATGAGATCCTTGGAACACATAGCCATAGAGAATCTTCTCCTAGATAGTTATCACCAGACACTATTTTGAGAGGAAAACCCACATCAAAACCACAGAACAGAACACAACTCTTTAATACATTCATGCGCTTGAGAAAATGCTGCTTTCAGAAATGAAGCCTAGGAGTTGGCTGGTGAAACAAATTTAGAACCATCAACATAAAATTGCACCCTACATCCAACCATTACACCAAACTACATGCTGCTCTCTCCTCCCTCCCCCAAAAAGTTACACAGACATTACCAAATTCATGAATCACATGTAACTATTCAGATTACTTAAACTACTTCCAGAACAAATCACATACAAATAATACTCCTAATGAAAATTCAATTATCAGTGATTTAGGTTCATATACAAATACAACTTCCTGAACACTCCTTTTCCAAAGCACTGTAATGTTGCTATAGAATCAAAGCATCAGCCATGCAAGAGATAGAGCTGAGCATCCCTACTGGTATTTATGTGTTTCACAGAAGTTCATTTCAAAAGAAACAGCTAGAAGCACTGAAAGAGAACAAGCTTGTGTGCAATTACAGATCTTAAACACTCTTTCTTCTACTGCAGTTTTAAATGTTTGTAATAAAAAAAAATAATAAACTAAAAAAATTAAAAACCACAAACCCAACCGATAAAACCCCCAAAACACAGGACTGAGCACAAAGATTATACTTGCAAAATGCAGGAACATATGAGAATTTCTGTAACAGGGAATAGTCATTATGACCTGGAGTTATAAAAATCCTGCTCAGAAACACGCCATATTTTTAGCTACAGTTTTCTTTCCTTTTCCAGAATCCACTCTGTTTTAATGGAAAACTTATGCAAGACTGAAGTGAAGATCATTCTCTGGGAATTACCTGAATGTATATGCACATGCATAGATAGATTTGCACTCAACTGGCTCACTGATGGCATGAGGACAAAGGACTCCAGAGAAGAGCAACCAGGCTGGTGAAGGGACTTGAGCACAAGTCCTATGAGGAGAGGCTGAGGGAGCTGGGGTTG
>JANHFX010001386.1:35124-50039 GCA_027560015.1 Chloroceryle amazona
GATTCACCATCCCTGGAGGTTTTTAAAAAGAGATTGGACATGGCCCTTAGTGCCATGATATAGTAATTGGAGTTGGACCAGGGGTTGGACTTGATGATCTTGGAGGTCTTTTCCAACCCAATCTGTTCTATGATTCTATGATTCTCTGCCTTCAAAACAACAACATAGCTGTTGCAGAAGAGCAGCATCTAGGTTGCTTGAGACACCTTGAAGAAAGAAATCAGTGTCTCAACAATACCAATGTAATTCACAATACAAATTTATATATTTATTTTTTAAAAAAGAAAGTTTTGTTATGGTTGGGAGGGAACAGGTGAAAATCAAAATGACTGATTAGCAGTTACCTTAAAAACTGAAAGCATAAAGCATTATTTCAGCTAGGAGAAAAAATGACATGTGAAATCAATTACATGCCTTGATAAGCTGGAAAAGGACGGAAGAGGAAGTATTTTAAAGTGGGAGTGACAGAGACATTAAGTACTACAGTGTATTTGTCAACAGAAGTTCCCAAACAGGCTGCTAAACCTCTATGCTCCTTTTTCTTCACTTAGTCTATAACTGCAAGCATGCAAGTTCGAATTTGTTTCTTGAACTACTTATATTTTTAATCTATTTTGAATTCCACTACAGAAGTGATTGTGCAAAATAAATCTCACCTTTCTATTTCACCTAAGCAGGTATGTCTTTGAGAACTGGATTTTCAGAATTTTGCCTTAGTGATGGTATACCTTGCTAAATCAGTGGTAGCTTTCAGATAAGGTTTAGCTTTGTGTGTGTCCTGGTTTGAGTTAGAACAGAACTAATTCTCTGCAATGATTTTACTTTTCAGCTCAGTCTCTTCTAAGTAACTGCACTTTCTGAACCTAAGAACATATTTTCACAGATGGTGTCAGCTTCACTCAACACTTTTATAGTTACTACCAAGGAGGCTCTTGCTTATAGTTGCTCCTGTAGAAACCGAGGCCACTGCTGAAGCTTGTGTGACACAGAGCATCATAAATTATAAGAGGCTGCTCTTACCAGTTATTTCATTAACTGGTAGCAGAAAGTTTCAAAGTTTGAACATGAAAGTTTCAAAGTAGAAAGCAGAACAACAAACAGGACAGAGTGCCAAGTTCCTCTAGTTTTATGGCCCCATTCTTCATGTTATGACCAACAACGTAGCTAGGATCAAAAGGAGATGGATGATACCCTTACTCATTCCCTCTCTGCCCGAGGTAAGGATTAGTGTGCCCATGGTAATATTGTGAATGACTGAATTTGTATATATTCAAGACACTCACCATGTATTCCAGTGAAGCTCTACAGTAAACTCAGCCTCCTCACTATGCTTTCGGGATCCTACACAAACAGGATATCTTGTCTTCAAAGTTTAAGTGGCAAAATTGCCACTGTATTACTTAAAATGTTAGCAGTCTTAAAATCCTGCAGGAGTGGTTTAAAATATTAATGTTCACAAATATCTGAAGGGTGGATGTAAAGTGTGCCAGTCTCTCTTCAGTGGTGCCCTGATTAACAAGGGTTAATGGTCACAAACTGAAACCCATTAAGTTCCACCTCAACATGAGGAAAACATCCTTTACTGTCAGGATGACAGAGCCTGGAACAGGCTGCCCAGAGAGAGGTTGTGGAGTCTCCTTCTCTAGAGACTTTAAAATCCCACCTGGATCTGTTCCTGTGTGTCCTGCCCTGGGTGATCCTGCTCTGGCAGGGGGGTTGGACTTGCTCCCCAGAGGTCCCTTCCAATCCTTACCATTGTATGATCCTATGATTCTTCGAAATGTGGGATACAAGTCCAGGTCTGAGCTGTTACTTAGCTTCCTGTCAAAAGGATATTTTTTACTTTTTTTTTTTTTTTTTTTTTTTTTTTTCCTTTTTTTCTTGGTTAAAGCAAAAGGGAGCAAAGGCACACACAAAACCCAGTAAAGCTTTCCTCAGCACCCTCTCCAGATTGCTTGCGTAAGATTTTTGACCTCAACTCTAATCTCAATTCTCATCCACATATCATCTTCAACTTTATCCCACAAGTCATACTAAATAGTTCGGGATTTGTTTTTGGTTTAGGTTTTTGTTTGCTTGCTTTTTTTAATACATATCTGCATTCTGTCACTGCATCCATGGTCTCCAGTACTGAACAGATTCATTCACATGAAACCAAATCTTTGCTTTGCTCAGGGTGATGAACAACCTCACTTATGACATTTACATCTATTGATTTGCCTCTTTTGTGAATGCTCCATTACAGTATGTTGATCAAAGTTATATAAATTGATAGTTCACTGCATTAGAAGATCTGCACTTTCTACCCCAAAGTCAAAATTACTTTTTTTTTTTTTATACCAAAACAATCACCCTTTTATAGCTCTTGTTACTTATATGTAGTGTACAAGTTTCAAATTGGTACTTATTGTACCAGTTTGAAATTGATTACTTTTCCAAATAACCACACTGTAGAGAAATTCATTGGTGAGAAGTGGACGGTTGCTAGCAGACACTACTATTTCCCCCCTGTTGAAAAGGTTTATTCTGAGAACTCTCTTTATTCAATAGACTGCTAGCTTAAGAGATCTGTGCATCTTCCTCTTCAGCAAGATCTTGTAAGCTGCATTTCTGCTGTTGAAAGGATGCCTACCCAGTAGCATCAAAACTGAAGCACAAAATGTCACTATAAAGGCCAAGAATATATCTCAAATGCTCTGTGATATCCACAACTAGACTGTAAGCTTGTGATATTTCCAAGTAGAAAGTCAGTTTTGCTATGTAACCAATCAGGGGTCCTTTTAGGAACAAGTAGATCCACAACTCCTCAAACCAAAGAAATAAAAAAATATAAACTTGCCTTTCAATTTGTAAGAAATGACCACTTTCATCTGATGTTAGAGTACTGTGTTCTGTCTTGTCATGAAGCCATACCTGTGCAGTTAAGATAGCTTATCTGATTAACAGCAACTCACTAACCTGCAGTAAATAATTTCTCTGAGCTCAATGGCAATTGAGTTACTAGAAAATAACCTGGCTTAGCTATCTGTTCTTAAATATCCATATAGCTACCATTATCAGAGTATTCAATGCATTCTTTAATCACATAAGAAGGGTTTGCTAACTTTATATGTCAGAGTTGCATTTGAAAGGCAAGTTTTACTGGCATCAGACAGAGACTGATGCTCAAGAGAACAAACTTCTCCCACCATTTAGCAGTAAAGACAGAACATAGTGGACACCATATTTAAAAGCATATACAACAAATGCACAGAATGAGGCACTGGGAACCAAACCCCTGGAAACATGCTCTGTGTTCTGAGAGAACACCCAGAAAGTAAATCAATCAGAGGCATAGAGGAATATTCAGATGCAAGTTTTAATTATGAACAACTCAGTAGAGGGAAGGAATAAACAGAAAGCCTTAGGACTGGGTGGTTTAGATCAACACTGTTGTTCAGTAATCTCTTGAATCATTTTTCTGAGTTCTTATTCATGCATATACAGTGCCTCAGTGATAAAAAACCTGCCAAGCACTGAGCCATGTCATTTATTCAAAGAGAGTACTCTTTGTAGATGGCTGTAACAGTACCAGGCCCTGAGCTACTGTCATGACTACTGCTAAAGGCAGACAGGGAATCAAGTGCATCTGCTGCTGAAGAGTGTTACATATTGATGCCCCAGTAGGGCATAGTAAACACACGATAATGGACATGCCTCAGAGTTACTTTTGGGGCAGTTAGTCTGCAAAAAGGATTATACTTATCCAGTAAAATAACATATTTCAAGAAGGATGAAGGCAGCATGAAGAGGACCTGTGAGAGAATCCCTGCTTACCACCACAGAAGCACAAACCCCAGACGAGCAGAAGTTAAAAAAATTACTTTAAAATATGGTAAGTTAATCTTCTCATTTTTTGAAATTTCTTAAGAAGTGGTTTCATCTTAGATGCTACAAACTTAGTGGGCTTGTTTTTTTTTTTTTTTAAATGTCCCAGTGTTAAAAACAGTAACAGAGCAGACCTCTCTTTTCTGTTACTCTACATCATGAAAACATGGCTTATTTGGCTATCCAGGTCTGATTTTTCTCTCTCTTTTTTTTTTTTTAAATAGAGCAACATGTAGATGTTCTTAACTGTTAAAGTAGATTTTGGTGTAAATCTAACAAGATGCAATTATTCAGAAACCCTCTGTTTGGATTTTTCATGTCCACCTTGAATTCCATAGTCACTTAAAAAAGCAAAGCAAGTTATTTAAATAGTCTAGTGAGCCAACTGGCTAACTTTTTTATTTATAGCTAAATCATGTATCAATTTTTTTTAAATGACAAAGTAGAGACCTATATAAATTGTTCAAGATGTTTCAAACAAGTGTCATTTACAGTTTAGACAGTATTTAGGTGAAGGAACATGTCTTTGCTTACATTATTTTTCAAAAGCTTGTAAACCTAGTTGGTCTGTGTAAAATGTCTCAATTACTAAAAAAAGTTAATAAAACCAGGAAATAGGTTTCACAATTGTGGAAACATCAGTCCTAATACACTTAGGACCTTGAATACATTTCATAAAGCTCCAGTCATCCACCTTCTGTGGTACAAAACAGTTAAAGCTAGTGATGGAAAGTGGCAACTTATTACAAAAAGGAAGTAATTCAACAGGAAGGGGTGGAAGGCACATCACTGGTTTTATATTTATATTATTATTTTTTTTGGTTTAGTTATAGATTCTGGCCTTTTATAGACAGAAATACTAACAGTCTTTTAAGTTTGATTAAAAGGATAAAAGAAATCTGTAAATTTTCCAGTTCAGGAAATGAATTACAGGCAGTGATTTATAAATACAAAACCAAATATATAAACAATGAGAAAATAAACACAATGTGAATTACAAAACAATACCTTGTTGCTTAACAAGAATATTACATATTTTCATGCTAAATCCCTAATAATTAAGATGTGAAGTGTAATTCTTTCCCTGTCTCAAGAACAGTCAAAAATATTGCGGTTGATCTTTTTACTCCAAGAGGAGAAAAAAAAAAAAGAATAGAAACCCCTCATACTTGTTAAGTAGGTTAACTTTATGGAGAGAGAACTTTAAAGTAATTCATTAATAAAAATAATAAGTGGCAACAGATTGCATTTGGAACTTTAGAACAAAGTCTCTTTCAATTTCACATATCATGTAACAGGTGTCAGATGAAAAAAAAGAAATTAGCTAATAAATAAGTATTTGATGTGCAAAGCCAGTGAGCTGCTTACAACAAACAGACTGACTAGTTTTGGATTTAATGCTTTACCATGATTCAGAAGTATGGAAAGAATATATTTGCATTTAAAAACAGAATTGAGGGTTAGACAGAGGACAGCTGCGTAACTTCTCTGCCTACATCTTTACTACAAAGAATAAAATACACTCTGCAGTCATCTCACAAAACTGTTGGAGTTGACCTCTGGTACTTCAATGCATCTATTTACTTCTGGTGAAAACATGTACCTCTATAAATGGAGAATTTGATAGCCATTAGGTATTCCTCATAAAGCCAGATGTCATCTTTTTTGTAGATTAGTAAAGAAAGGAGGCAGGTAGTTTTGAGGAGGAATTTCAATATCAGAACACCATTAATGAAAGTAGGCATTTAGATAACAAACTAAGTGAACTAGAGAGACTAGGGATTTCTTCCAAAAACAGTTTAAGAATTATTTGTGGGTTGGGGAGGGGGAAGGATGGACAGGGGATGGGACAGGGGAGTGGAATGGGAAGGCTGTGAAGAATCACACATGCAAGAACAAAAACCATTTATTTTTTGATTGCCTTTTTTAAAAAAGATTATTGATTATCTATAATATATATAACATTATCTATAGATTATAGATAGTCATTACAGGTATGCAGTCATCAAGTAGGTTCCCTGGCTGCTGACACTTCTGAATGATAGGGTAGGTCTCAGTACTGATGAACCCCATTTTTCTACAGACAATTCCTTGGTTCTTATTGTTACTTCAGTGAACAAGGATAAAGCAGCTGTAACTATATGTCTCAAACAAACCTTAAACCGAAAGGTAATTAGAGTTTGACCTTGTAGTGCATTTTGGCATAATGTGTAATGAAGTCATTTATTTGAATAATACTACAAAAAGATATAAAAATGGCTTAAAATGATATAACTGCATGACTTTCAGAGATGCTAAAGCCTAACACTAAACTAAAAATAAAAATAAAGCGACCTAGAAGCAGGTTAAAAAAAGATAATTGCCTATAAAGAAGAATTTAATTGGAAATGTGGCAGAATCTTCACCATCTGCAATTTTTCAAAAGTTTAATGGCCCTCTAAAAAGCATGAGTCTCTCCCAAATAGCAGGATGTTTGTAATATAGGTCACTCTAATAAGCTCAAGATAATACCTTGAAAGAGACCTGGAAGAAATTTTACATTCTGAATCATTTGGCTGCAGCCTTGGTTGGCTTCTTGCCAATACCACAGGCAACAAAGAGAGCCAGGAATAAAAGGGAGCAGTGATAAAACCAGTCTAGCTGTTTGGAATGGAAAGCAGAGATCCACAGCCACTGCAGACCAGACAGGATGTATGGTGGCAGCCTGTCAGAAACAGCAAAGGAGGGAAATGGAGCTTTAAACTATCAGATCATTTTCAACAATACCAACTACACATATGTTTACTTGTACACAGGATCTACTCTTGATTCAAGAAAATCACCACACACAACAACAAAAAAAATCTAAATCAGGCAAATATTGTGCAATTAAGACTAAATTTAAGCCTATGAGAAAAGCAGTGAAAGATCTATAGGATCTTGATCTATAGGATCAAGATTATGTACCTAGCAACTCCATGCTCCTGTTTGAACATCATCTTTCTATATTTTACTCAGAACACCCTACAAATATACCACACAAATACAAAAGTGGTTTTAATAGTTTTAAGAAGAAAAAAATAGTTTCATTCATATATTTCAGTTATAGTTAATATTAGTTACTAAAACATACAGATCCAACCCATGACACATCAATTTATTTACCACCCAGTAAGATGATGTTTCATACACCTTTGACTTAATCCTGCTGAAATACAGCTACTTAAACCGTCTAGACAGTAGCTTCTGGTACTTTTGGAAACTTTGTAAATGCACTTACTAACTAGCTGGCTGAAAACCACTTCACAGAATCATACGCAACCACATTTAGCTCTGATGTTACTACTCATTAGTCACATAAACAGTTTTACGTTCAATTTAAAACACCCTCGGAACAGTTGTGCTCCTCACTGCCTGTCCCCAAACACTCCTATCACATGCCAACAAATAAGGGCTGACAAAAAACACTTGAAAGTGGAAGAAGAGCAGGACTGTTTCTGCCAATTTCCACATTGTTTTGTATTGTGGTACTGAGCTGGAAACCACAGCATTAATGTACATAGAACATCTTTCAGTAAGTAACAATCTCTTCTTGGGTAAAGTGACAGTCATATTTCAGTCCACAGACATGCTGTGCCAAAATAGTCAGAAAAGATAGAAATTCAGTTCAATTATCCTTTATCTGCTGCCTCTATATAGCATTCTGAGACACCAGCTCATCTTGACAAAACCATTTAGGTGATGACACGGAGATAAATTCTTTATCTCTTATAAAAACTGTTTTAACTAGCACAGCTATATTAAGAATATAGCTCAGCACTAAACTCATAAGAAATATAAATACAAATCAGTAAACACAAAAGTTCATTAGCTTGCTCTAACCACATGAAGACAATTTTACTATTCTCATTTATTTGAATAGGCCATTAAAATATAAATCCAAATACAGAGTCTGGGGAAAGAAATATTGTGGCAATTTGGAAGGAAGAAAGCTTTCCCAGTGAAATGTTAAATGGCATTTCTGCATTAAGTGCAAATGCTTTCTTAATCTTCCTTGAGATTTTAACTTCACATGCTTATTGGAAAAAAAAAAGAACACAAAGTACATTAGGTGTCCCACTGGCCTCTCCTGCAGGTCTCTAAAGAATACTTAATATAAACACTAATTTATGGTATTACACTCTTGGACTTCAAGCATCTCAAACTCCATTTCAGAGAATTAGGCTAACTGTCATTTAAATTATGTGTAAATAACCTGAATCACAACCCTCCACTGGAAAAAATCTTCTTTATAGATCATGTCCTTAGGGAGTCAAATGCTGTAATGACAACTTACCACCGAGCTAATCAAGAATCAGAAAATGAAGGTAAAATTAACTGAAGAAGAGGCACTGAAAAAAAAAATAAAATCAATAGTGTTATCCAGCTGAGCCAGGCCATGCAAGCTAGAACTTTCTACCATTTACTACCGCAGTATGTCATTGATACAGTAAAAATAAATCCTAACCCTCTTCAAAGTGACACAGGGAAATGGAAATATTTCTTTTACCTTCTACTATGGGGAAATTAGAATATGTTCACTGGTTTGGAGTTTCGAGATTCTGTCACTGGTCAACATCTGATTTTGAAAATGCTAATGATTAAGCCTGACCCTGAAGATTTCTGTGTGTGACTCTATGCATTTTCCATGTAATTTCTGCTGCAATTTTGCAACAGTACATTCTTCACTTACTCAGGAAATGATGGGTGCCAATACTACATACACCTTTAAAAGCCCAAGGATTCAACGTTCTTAAAATAAAGTACTTTGCACATAAAACCAGCTTTGTCTTTAAATTCCAGAATTCCAAATACTACCTAAGCATGCTGCAAATCAGCAAAAGAATTTCTATCTAAGCATCTTAAATAAATCTGTTTCAAAGATGTTTGTATCTGCAAAATTATTCAGTATTTTGGACTGCTAATGAGTCCCATCAGTAACGTTCTGCCATTGGGTCTGGCTTTGCCCTACTCTACATGAGGAGAGACCCATCAGGTGGTCTTTTTCAAGTGCAGAGGTAAAAGGAGAATCCAGTAGATACATAAAGAATCTATCTCCTGCCATTTGCACCCAGGCTACAAGATCCTTTTGCAATTGGCAAGCTTTGATTTTTTTCACTTATTTATTATTCCTCTCCAACCCCATGCGCCTCTTTTTTTATTTTTCCTATCAGCTCCCATCTTGCCTCAGTAGTGAGTCAAAGGAAGAGAGCTAAGAACTTATATACCTGGGTTTTTTTTAATTTTAGAAAGAAAGTCAAGAATGACAGACTTCCACCCCATTTACCACAGGGCCTGAGATGGAATTGGGAAGTAACAGCATGACATCGTAAAACACAAACTGACTTCCTGAAAACCAAATGTACCTTAAGTAATCTTTAGCATCCTACAAGATAATGCTGTAGCAATAATTCAAAATGCCAAGAATTTTTATTTGAAACATAGTATTTGCATACTACTAACATTGAAGACATCAAGACACACAAAGGAGGTCAGAAAGGATCTGGTTTTGAGAAGTAATTAAGTTATACAAGTACTCTGAGGAAGCTATAATGTCATAGGAATAGCCACCTTGGTGCCAGATTAAAGATAACTTTTGGGAAAGCCAGCAGCATCAACAGACTGACACAGACTGATCTGACTTTAGCTCTACACTTTCTCAGAGGTACTCCAATGGATTTGGGGCTTTATAATCAAATGAGGTGATAATGCACTTGCTCTAAAGCACATCACTGTAACTGAAATAAGCAAGCCAAGAGAAAGTTTCTGTAACCATTAGATTGCTCAATAATGATTTTGTCTTCTCTCCTCAGAACAATAACAATTTGCTACATAGTTTTAGCTTACCTTCCTTTTACTGAGCTAAATGAAATGTTTTTTTTTCCAGAGACTCTTAGTTCCTTTATCCATATTTAAAAAAGTTAAATTATTTCATGTTTTTGACAAGTATATGACAACCACTTCCATAAATAAACTCTTATCCATAACATTGTAAATCCCCAGATTTTGTCTTTTTTTCAAATAAATCAAAGGCAACTTAGAGAGTTGCTGCCTTTTCTTTATTCACACAATGCAGCTTCAGTGGACTACAGCAGAGTATTCAATCTAAGCACTGTGGAGAATAAAGGGGGGGAGGGAGGGGAAAAGAGAATTTTTAATAGCCATGAACAAGCATTATTCTCTTACTCAAAACCAGGGTTACTGAAATAAAGTTACTTCGACTGAGAAAGCTTTGGGTCAACAACTTGGTCCTAACATACACTCAAGAGCTGACTTAATATCAAGGGTACTGTTTAATAGGGGAAATGGACTGGAGCACCTCTTGAACCACCAATGTCTATAAACTTAACCTTTTGGCTTTGTTACAAGTACTTTAAATGGGAAAGAAACAACAACACCACCACCCAACCGTTTAGCTTAAATCATTTGCTCCAATCTTTAAAAAAAACCCAAACCAACTCTGCTCAACCAAGAAAAAAAATTAAATATTTGCATAATCCTTTTTTGTAAAGCACTTCATAGCAACAATTAAAACAGCTTACCCTTCTGCATTAAAATTTCTTGCCAAGGTACAGAGCAGACACTAATTCTCACGTGGAACAGATCACGCATTTGTCAACATTTCTGAACCTCTGTTACCACTGCTTTATGGTTTCTCATGTACTGGAATAAAAAGAAACAATAACAGATCTTAGTTATGAACTCATGTATTATCAAAGCATAGGAATTATTTTTCCCATTTTAAGAAATTTAGTGCAAATAGCTTAATAAAAATAATTTTCACACGATTTAAGAGAATTCTGCTTGAAAGGTCTAAATCAGACTAAAATGCCGAGAGCAACAGAAATTTTCATATAGGAATTCTGATTCAAATATTTTACCACAATTTCTTATGCACAACTGCCCTGCAGTGCCACAACAACCATTTCACACACATAGCAGACTGACCATTAATAAATGTAACTCCCCTAAATACAAGATGCACAAGAAATGCAGCATTAGACCAAAATCCTGTTTCTTAAAGGAAAAACTGAATGGTAGCCTCATAATTAAACAAACACACCCACAACATACTGCAGTCCCACAAACACTAGGACACATATCTGTAAAAATAGTGGGACATCTTGTTTCAACATAAGGCAGTTCAATCCACTCTGCTGCTGAGCCAGAAGCCAAAGTAGTGTGATTTGCCCTGTTTCTGGTTTTACCAGGAGAGCAGCATGTGACCCAGTTCCTCCCAAGTAACCACTCTGGCCTTCACTCCTTGATGTTCTCCATTTTAAGGAGTTTTAGAAATGATTCTTACCCTCATAGCTAAATGTTTGGATAAGCCATACCAATTTAAATCCTGATAATTTTGATGATTCACTCTGGGATGTTTAGTTACACTATTCCTTTCAGTCTTCCCGGATCTATTAACTTATAGGTATTGAGATATCAAGACCTAGAATTTTACCCAATCAGCAAGAAAATATTGCTTCCCTGATCCATGAAATGAATGAATGACTCTACATCTTCTATAGATTCTTTTCACTGCTTTTTTTCCGCTGCTCTAGTGTAAAAACTCATATTTGTGAGGAATATGAATTCATGCTGTTTCTTTTCCTTCATATCTCGTTTCTCTATATCACTCCTCTTTCCCTGACAAGGCTGGGTTGTGTTTTTTTCTCCCCTTTATTTTAGGAAAAAAAACAAAAACAAAACTCATCATATAATGCAGTCCTTTCCCACCTTGTACCATTTCCTCCATTAATTGTCACTGTTTAGTTTGTCTTCTTTTTTTTTTTTTACATTAGTTCTCAACTGAGTTTCACTTAAATCAAGAAAAAGGGAAAAGGTAACTAATTGGATTATGTCATTAGTCAAGGTGACAAGTAAAACCAAGTAACATCAATGCCTCTAGCACCTTATTTGACAACTTCCCCCAATTTGATTTATCATTACTTTTTTTTTTTCTTTTAAATACTTATGAAGAACCATGAAGCTCTTGCATTCAAGGATTTTATAATCATTTCTTAATTACCAGTTGGACAAGCACAAGCATCAAAGGCTTTTAACTACAGCACAGAGACTACCAAAATAATTACAGCCTGATACTTACTCCACTACGATGAATAAATAGGTGATGTACAATTTTTAAGTATTCCATTCCTTATCAAACCCGCAATTCTTAGCACTAGATTACCCTTCTATCTTGATAGAAATGCATGAAGAAACCTTAATAAAACAGATGAGAAATGCTACTGACTGAATTGTCTTCGTGATCTCAAAGAGTTCATACTATCACACACACACTTGATATGTATGGAAGTGAAATTCTGAAGTTCTCACTGTGGTCTTGTTGTGGTTTAAGGGTAAACAGACTCAGGGAGGGGGAGTAACCCTAGGACCCTGAGGAGGCAGAGGGCAGCTGTTATTCCCTCCCCTTCCCTGCCACACTCCATGTAACAAGGAGTCAGGAAGTTCAGGGTGGGGGGCTCTTCCTTCCCCAGCTCTGGGAGCTGTGACAGCATCCCAGCAGGGCTGGGCCTGACTCCACTGTGCCACACAATCCATCCCCATCCAAGATCAGGTTTTCTATATAGTTCTGTATCCTTCTTCCCTTAACACTTATTTTTCTGGTTTTCTCCTGTTATTCATTAAACTTGTCATAGTCTTAACTTCCAATCTTGTGTGAGGCATTTTTCTTTTTCTTTATTCCCCATTTTATCTTCTTCGGGAAGGGAGGGGGGAAGGGGGCTAATGTTGCTCTGTGTTTCATGTGGGCTTGCCCTGAGCCTTAAACAAAGGTCTCAATTTAATAAGAAAGTAAAGCTAATATTAAACTTCACAACAGAAATGATCAATTATTACTTACATCTAGGCCAGACATTCTGAGTTGTAGTGTTGCATCTCTCATACAGTCATTACTTGCTTTTTATCAACAAGTTATTAGAAAAACCACAACTTTCTCCCTCATTTTTCCTATAAACCCCTAGTTAAGAAACAATTGATAAGTTGTCTAAAAAGTAACCCTTGACAGAAGAACTTGAAAAGGAAAATCTGAACAGCAATCTCATTTGCTAGTTTGCCTCTCTTCTTGATATTCTCTCTTTCAACGATTCTAAAATTCTACTATTCTATTTCTACAATTCCCCTCCCGAGGTGAACAGAGGGTTCCATATGGGAGACAGACCCTCCTCTTAGGGAATTATGCTGCTTCCCTGGGGCCCAGGTTAAGGATATCACTAGGAAGCTTCCTAGCCTGGTGTGGACCTGTTCCTGCTCTGCCATGTGGGTGGTGATGAAGCTGCAGCCCTTAGTCCAAGGGTGATTAGAAGGGGCTTCAGGGCCTTGGGACGGTTGGTGAGGGAATATGGGACACTGGTTATTTTTACCTCTCTCCTTGCAGTCATGAGAAGCAACACTGGAAGAAACAGATGGGCCCAGCTTATTAATACATGTGCCTGGTGTCCCCACCACAACTGTGGGGTTTTTGATAACAGGATGGCCTACATGGTACCACGGCTTGCTGGCATTAGATGGGTTCACCTTTTTCCTTGCTCAAGAGCTTATGGGGCTCATTGACAGAACTTTAAATGAGACTTGTAGGGCAAGGGAGATTATGTCAGACTTGCCCATGACAAGCTTTGGGACAACACACCAAGTTTATAAGGAAGGGATGCTAGCGAAGGCCCTCAGTCTGTTGCTCTGAGACCTGTTGCATACACAGAAGCACCCCTTAAGACTTATGGAGATAAGCTAGGGGCTCCTGAGGTAAAAAGGAAATATCATGCCAGTGAAATATCTCAAAGGAATGAAGGGGTGTTCCCCTAAGAAGGTTACACAGCCAGGAGCCCAGATGAAGTGCCTCTAAACCAATGTACACGGCACTGGCAACAAACAGGAGGAGCTGGAAGCCACTGTGGTGTTGTTCAGAAGGGACAGGCAAGGAAGGAGGGGAGAAGGAGTTGCCCTCTGCATCAAGAAATGGATGGAATATGAAGAGCTGTCTTTGAAGAACAGGTGCTAGCAGATTGAAAGCTTATGAGCAAGAATTAGAGACCGAGGCAATAAAGGGAACTTTATGGTTGGTGTCTACTACAGTTTGCCTGATCAAGAGAAGCCTACTAAGGAAGGCTTCTTAACTCCAGCTCCAGGACTCTTCACACTTGCAGTCTCTTGTCCTGCTGGGAGATTTCAACCACAAAAATGATTAGAGGGCTGGAACCCCTCTGCTGTGAGGACAGGCTGAGAGAGGTTGGGGTTGTTCAGCCTTGAGAGAAGGCTGATTCAGGGAGATCTTATTGCAGCCTTTCAGAACTTAAAGTGGGCCTATAAGAAAGATGGTGACAGTCTTTTTAGCAGGGCCTGTTGTGGCAGGACAAGGGCTGATGGTTTCAAACTAAAATAGGGGAGATTTAGACTAGATAGGAAGAATTTTTTTTACAATGAGGGTGGTGAGACACTGGAACAGGATGCCCAGAGAGGTGGTAGATGCCCCATCCCTGGAAACATTCAACATTAGGTTAGAGGGGGCTCTGAGCACCCTGCTCTAGTTGCAGATGTCCCCCCCTCACTGTAGGGGGGTTGGACTACAGGACCTTTAAAGTCTCTTCCAACCCAAACTGTTCCATAATTCTGTGGCTTAGCAAAAATGCATTCCGGCTTTCACACTCTACCTGTAACATGCTAAGCGAAATCCAAAACCAACCCCAAAAGTATGGTATAGTATACTAGTAAAAGGAAAGGAAAGCCAAGTCCTAATATATCAGAACTATTTTTTGCCAAGTTGTATGCTGCACCACTGCCTTTTTATTCTGCTGAACAAAATGTGTGTCAATCTTAGTAATTATGAAATACAATACATACACATATTTTGCTTGCTTCTATCATGCCTTTATAGAAATACCAAGATAACAAATGCTAATGGTCATTTGTGTAACAGAACATGTTCTGGAGTTACAAAATATAAAGATTTTCCTATCCTCCCTCTTCGTCCCCACTCCGCACCACTAGCGTGTATACGACATACTGGCCACTAATCCCTC
>JANHFX010001386.1:50049-65421 GCA_027560015.1 Chloroceryle amazona
CTAAAAAAACAACGGAACCAATTTTTTCTTTCTTTTTTTCTGCCCTTTTAAAAAAAACAAGATAAAAAAAGCTAAAGAGCCTTTGTGTTACAAACCCATGTCCGGGGGTTAAAAAAAAAAAGAATCCCCCCCCCCCCCCCCCGATGTAATGTGAAATGTATCCTGTACCATTTCACCATTATTTCAGGACTGAACTCAACAAGCAAATGCTATACCCTCACATTGATGCTCTATTTCTTTCTTTTTTCTTAAAAAAAAAAGTGCAAAAGGTAGAGAATTGGTAATTTTAGCTTTTGCAATTACTTTTTTGGTTTTAGTCCAAATTTGTACTTTAAGAGTTCAATACTGCAGACAGAAGATAAAGCCATTAACCTATTCCACACATAATGCCTCTAGTAGAGTCTGTGCAGCCAAGCACCTCCTATGCCCCTGAAGACAGCAGAAGCTCTAAATCTTCAACCCCTTCTCTGCAAACTCAGATTTTAAAGACAACATCCACTCTAACAGATTTTTTTTGCCTACTAACACAGGATCCAACCCAGAACACATCAGAAACACATTTTGAAGTGTCTTTCATAACTAGTTTGACACCTCACTCATGAGATTCAAACCCTGATCCATACAAAAAAATTTAAAAAAATAAACACTTTTACTTGCCTTCCCCTAGTTTTTCTTGGAATGATATGGTAACAGTATTCCAGCTGTACTTCTCACAGTGAAAGCAGAACAAGGGAAAAAGGTCATAGGACAGTCTGGAAGGCAACACTTATTAATGCAGTGTTCCAAGTTTGGATCAGAAAGAGCAATGTAATTGCAAATCACTGACCCAATGGCTCTACTCTTTTTTGCTTATTTCTTGTTCATGCTACACTGTCTGAAACTGTTGACATAGCTGCCTACCAGCAAATTGTTACTCAGAAGCTCATTCACATTGCACTGGTCGCACCCACTACCAACAGTATTTCAAGAATTACATTTATAGAGTAGCTCTCAGTAGAGGGACTTGGTTGTGCAGCAGAAACTTCAGTCAATTCCATGGTTATATTCAAAGCACAGACATTTCAGAAATCATGCAGAGAAATTCTTTAACTGAAATTACCAGTGAAAGACATGGAACATCCTTTTGCTGTGCTCTGTTCTCTGTTTAGAAGCTAACAATTTGTCCCAGAGAACAGCAACAGCTCTTCAGCTTTATGCAGTTGGTAAAACAGTATTTGTCACATTGAGTAACACTACCCTTCTCATTTACACTTTCTCATTAGCATAACAAAAATATTGATAAATCCACAATATATACAAATTGTAATTTTTTTTTCCACTTACACGTGTCAAAATACTGACAATCATGCAACAGCTCACTGCTACCCACATCATGTAACACCACATGGGAAGGGAAGCACACCTAAGAGACTCAGCTATTAGAATACAGTCCAAATTATAAGAGTTCCAGTACCTCGTGCAAGTCCTTCCCAAATATTACATTTTTACTCTGCCTTCAAGAGAAGTAAGATGTCTACAATCATAGCTTAATAGAAGCTATGCCAATTTTAGAAAACACCAAATAGCATTTAGTCAAGACTCTAAAAGCTGTGCAAGGTAGAGTATGCTTGATTCAAAATGCTCCAAACTATTTAACCTTTGCTCTTTGAAAACTCCTGGATGAATTACCACCCTTCTCCAAGTGCACACACATCCCACATCTGGGGCAATTGCACTGATCTTCATTATACTATCATTTAAAAAATCCCAAACCTTAAACACACATGAAAGGAAAATTTCTACAGTCCCTATTAGTCTCAGCTAATCAATCACTCCTCCCAAAATTTCCCTTTCCAATTCTGTTTATACCCAGCCCTGTCCACCTATCCTCTGCAGTTCACAGATGCATCCTAATGCTAAGGGCCTAAAGTAAATTCTAAAATGGGTAATAGAAGAGAGAAAGAAAAGCTGAGGTACTCAAAAGAACTAAAGGCACTCTGCAATATAAATGTTATAATAATTCCATAAAATAATGACCTACAGCAGATTAAGGAAGGAAGCAGCTAGAATGTGGATTAGGTAACAGCAACTGTGTTGAAGATGGAAAAAAAGCCCTCTGTCAGCTGTTTGTTTAAACAAACTGTTGCCCTAACAGTCTGCAAAAAAGTTGGGGCACGTTCTAAACTTTGATGGGGTGATAAAAGCTTTCAAAGGAATAAAAATGAGCAATTTGATTACTACAAAAAATCAAAGTCCACTAAAGCAAAGTTCTTCTCGATTTTAATTCAAGGAGCAGGATGTCAGGGTGCTTCTCGGGGGAGAACAGCTCTGATTGTTTTACATATTGTGCAATAGCCATTTCTCACACTTTACATAAGAATGTATTCACAAAGATGAAACTGAAGATGCAGGCATTCTTAAGCAGGGAAGAAACATCAAAATAGAATATTTCTTAATTCCTCTGTATTATAGAAATATGTTTCAATTTATGCCCCGCCCAAAAACAGAGTATCTCTGTCCAGAAAATGAAAATCTCCTAGCAATTGCAAAGAGGTCCCAAAATCTGACCACACTCTAAAAAGCCAAAGGCAAACTGAAGAAATGCCATCTGTCTAGAACTGCACTTATCCTACAGCTTCTTGATAGGCATCAGGTCCAGTTATGAGTACACATTAATTTTTATTATTTTTTTTTTAACACATTAATATGGGATGCTTAAAACAGATTCAGAGCACAATATCTTCAGGATGTACATTGTCATTCATCTCACCAGGTATTCAGGCAGCTGCAGGACTCAGCAGAGTAGTCCTCTACAGACACTGGGAAGGAGTACAGGGGCATTTTAGTGAGCTAGCAAAAGTCACTGGCTAATCTGAATTGCTCTGCTCAGCACAGACTGGACAGCTATAACTCATTGACTAGCCTTCACCGCTGAAAAGGGCTAATCTAAACTGTCAGAACAAAGAAAATAGTCTATGGTCTGAAAATAAAATCAGTTAATTTTTTTTTCTTCATAATGTCATTAATTTGTTTTCCATTTGTTCCATTATTATCAGCAAAAATCGATAATGTAGAACCCATAACAACTTACAAACTGCAGGGGTTCTGGGCAACAGAAGTTTTCACTAAAATGTAAAAAAAACAGACAAGCTGGAGTCTTACAGTACAGTTGTATGATTATTTCTTATCTGATGATTTAATGTCACCTAACTGTGCCTCGATTACTGACCTGGAGAATGGAGATGGTGTGAGTGCACCAAGTGGAGTAAGCAAAACACTCCTGGAAAAATTATAAAGAGAGTCACAGGAGTTTTCAGCTATTGGCAGCTTGTATTTATTTTAGAGGGCAAATTAAGTAGGGGAAGCTGACAAATTAAAATATGTTCTGCTGTATAAGTAAAATGTATGAATACATATCTTTTACTACTATATCTCATTTACTAATTTTAGCCTTCTCCAAAAATGTTTGTAAGAAAATGAATCAAAACAGTTATCAAACAAGAACTCCATAATGTTTTACCATGAAAACTAATACATACCTCCTTGCCTTAAAACTGACAACACTGGCCTGAAGTTCCTGATCTAAGAAATGATCACACAAGGTTTTCCTCAAAATAAGCTCCTTATTCTCACATAAACTGATTTGCAGATATACATACACATAACTGAGAGAATTAAAATATAAAAGCTTGTCATGATACACTTTAATGTATATTACCAAAAAAAAAAAAGACGGGGAGGGGTGGCAAAGAACCTCTTGTTTTGCAATTAAAAAAAAAGAACAAAATTCTTGATTTAGAACTCTTTCCTCTGTACACTTTATAACATAATTACAGTATTGATTCTTGCTCAACGTGACTCATGCCAGACCACTTGTTTTCTGTGGATTCAAGTGTGTGAGGGCACCAAGAGCCAGAGTTCCTCACTGACAGTAAAAACGCCTCTACCTTCATGAGCAGCTTTGCCTTCTGAAGTTGTTCTGCAGTACGCTGAATTTACTCCCAAAGGATGCCTCTTCACTTTAAAAAGGTTTATACTGCAAACCCATGTGGTGTGGAATTCCCAGTTGTTAAGGATGGTTTCCTCATATGGCTGCTGCAGCCTGGAAAGTTCAGAGCAATGCTTGCATTACCCAGATACACTGCCCGTGCACATTCCCTGCAGAATTACCAGAGACAGACGAAAGCAGCTCAGAACAGATCACACTTGCCATACAGCAGTCCCTACAGCAAGAAACACCAGCGACGGCTTGAGAACATACTGCAAATGCATCTCTTTGACTAGAAAATTTTGTGTAAAGACAGGAAAGTCACATATCACTAAAATCTTGGGTCAAACATTTAAGAGCTGTTAAATATTTATCAGGAAGCCTCATGAAACACCATGAACACTTTCGTTTACTAAGATATATTTCAGTGTGTACTTCAGACATGATTTTTTTATCATAGTAAGGAAGCAAGACAGTGATTATGAACATTGTCTGAAGACAGATATAAAGCCAAGAATGGATCTGTAGGAGACAGTGATGGTAGAGAACAGAAACAAACAAGATAAATTTCATTGCTTGAATTGTCTGTGCGTAACTCTATAGTAGATCAATACTAAATTGATTCCCCCACTCCAAGAAGCCTTGGGAAATATTCCTTTTACATTTCAAAAAGGACAATATTGTGCTTAGTAGATTATGCAAGAGAAGCTGAGAGTTAAGTGAGGAGTGCCAGAAAAGTTTTCCAGTGTGCTGACATGTGAACAGAAATACAAGGTTTAGTTAGGTTCAACTACCTACGACACTAATTATTCACTCCTGAAAAAGCTGTGGTTTTCACTTTGCTGAAGTGCAATACACAAATGAAGATTATTGCGAGTCAACATGTACACCTCATCACCTGTCCTAACTTCTCTTTCTAATGGAACTTGAAAACACCTGCACATTGACAGCAATCGTATGTCCTCCCAGCCCTCCTCAGACATAAAAACACATTTCGAGTTTCAGACACCAAGGACTCATACAGATTAAGTCTCAATTTATCAGTAAGCATTAATCTTTGTTCTCAGACTTACAACAGTTTCATCATGCAAGGTCCTCCATCTGGGTTGGGGCAATCCCAAGCACAAATATAGGCTGGGCAGTCACTGGCTCAGAGCAGCCCTGAAGAAAAGAACTTGGGAGTACTGGTTGATGAGAAGCTCAGCGTGAGCCATCAGTGTGCTCTTGCAGCCCAGAAAGCCAGTTGTATCCTGGAATGCATCAAGAGAAGCGTGGCCAGCAGGTCGAGGGAGGTGATTCTCCCCCTCTATTCCACTCTGGTGAGACCCCACCTGGAGTCCTGCGTCCAGTTCTGGAGCCGCTATTACAAGGGGGATATGGATGTGCTGGAACGTGTCCAGAGAAGGGCCACGAGGATGATCAGCAGGCTGGAGCACCTCTCCTATGAGGACAGTCTGAGGGAGTTGGGATTGTTCAGTGTGGGGAGGAGAAGGCTCCACAGAGACCTTCTTGTGGCCTTCCAGTATCTTAAGGGGGCTACAAGAAAGCTGGGGAGGGACTCTTTAGGCTGTTGGGCAGTGACAGGACTGGAGGGAATGGATTAGAACTAGAGAGAGGTCGATTCAGGTCAGACATTAGGAAGAATTTCTTCACCATGAGGGTGGTGAGACACTGGAACAGGTTGCCCAGAGAGGTAGTGGAAGCCCCATCCTTGGAGGTTTTTAAGGCCAGGCTGGATGGGGCTCTGAGCCACCTGCTCTAGGGGAAGGTGTCCCTGGATGACCTTTAAGATCCCTTCCAACCCTAACAATTCTAGGATTCTATCTAAAAGCTGTGAAAATCCAGAACACTGACTGACACCTGCTCAGCAACAATTAAGTCCTATCACTATGTGTAAGCAACGGCATATGCTGATTTTGCAGCGCAGGTTCTCTAAAGCTAATAGTCCTATAAAAACACAACCAAAACTAGAATTCAAACCTTTCTCTGCAAGCCTGCAGTCTGCTTGCTTCAAACTGATTTAAGGAACCATATACTCTGCTTTTTTTCTCCTGTTTGGATGGTAAGATTGATTTAAACACTCTGCAAGTTACTCATTTGGAGCCAGTTTTAAAGAAAACAAAATGTTTTTATCTGGTGATAAAAGTTTGATTAGGTTTGTGATTTATAAAAAATTATTTAATAAGGCCAGGTTACAGATGACAGCTTGCCTAAATCCATAGTGCCCAGATCTGCATAAAACAGAGTAAATTCAGCATCACAGCCTTGAAAACAAGATTTATGATGATTTAATCTTTCCATAACTGGGAACAGAAAGAAAACAGAACTGTTATGCCCGGAAAATAAAATTGCCAATACCAATATTGTAGCCTAAGTAATTTTCTATTCCTTCTCAATAATAAAACACATTTCCTCTATATCCAGACAGAAAGTAGTGAGCAAATGCATTGAACATAAAAATATATTTTAGTTTAACTCTTCAACCCTGTTTCTATTTAGGAGAAGAACACAAACAATATGAAGTTTCCCAAACAGTAAATAAAAATAGTTTGAGTGTTGTATGATTTGGAGCACTTAATCTCAACTAGGTGAGGCTATTTTAATGTAATGGAGATAGTGGCCACGTATTGATACACAGTCACATTTGGAGCAACTGACTGTGACATCATTTTGTATAAGAAAATTCCCTAGTGACAGAAATCATCCACAGGATAAAATTTATATCTTACAATAAATTAGCTAATTTAATTGCTGCTGTTATCAAAGCTCATTAATAAAATGATGTCAGTATCTATTGATTCAGTTACATTTAGGATTGTTGATCAAAAATGCCTTCATTATTAAAGCTAGAGCATTTTTCACATTGATGCTCAACCAACTGCTAAGGGTTGGCAAGGTTCAGAGATTAGTCCCTGCCATCTGCACATGAATATGTATCAAGTGTTCATTTTACTAGTAAAAAAGAAGTTACAGTGATTGCAACTAAAACATATAGAGCACCATTAAAGAAAAACTAAGGAAGTGATTTCAGCCCACAGGATTCCTGTATCAGATACAGTGACACTGTCAGTACATATGCTGACCCTCCAAATATCCTGCAGCACCTCACCCTCACTTCTAAACAAGGCTTCAGGTAAAACATTAAAATCAGGATAGACAGGCTGAGATACTTGCAGTTGCCACCATGAAAGACTAATTTACTGAATCTCTCAGTAGAAAGCAAAAACTCTATCCAGCTTCCACGAAAAATTGTCATTTGACACACTACCTTTGCCTAAAAATTTTAATTTATCGGATTCAAACTGGGGAATGATTCCCTCTCTAAGTACTTTGAGATCATATTGTGGATACTGCTGCCATGAACTCCTCACAGAAAGTCTTTACTTGAGCTTTCAGGTTGTCTTACACATTAAGTTCCCATGACTATGTCTCTACTGGGCTGTAACATTGCATCCCCTTAGATTTCTTTTTTCCTGTCAATTTTCCTATTTATTACTTTTTAGCAGACCTACACTTGGAAGCACTGCTGATACCACTTTTGCCACACCGTCGTGGCCTAAACACCCCCATGGCACAGTCCTTTAGCCGCAGCCTGTATGTCTCTGATGCTTTAGAGTATCTCAGTTGATACTAGAACAATTGCAGCGCACTGGACTCTCCTCTCTAGCACTGAGGTTCTCCTATAGATCAAGGTACCATGGACAGCATCTAAATCAAAGCTTCTCTCCCCTGCACGCTACCCCCAGCGCTCTTTCCACCGGCAGAATTCGGTGGTTTAAAACAAAACAAAACAAACAAACAAAACCAAACACAAAAACAAAACCAAAACCAAACAAACACCACACACTAGCAATTTCTTATCTACCATTTTATGTTATGACCATGTCATAACATGAAACTGATAGGTAAGAAAAAAACAAAAATGCCAGGCAACTAATTGGAAACATGAGGAAAATGAAGCTGAAGAAAATGGGGGGTGGGGGGGAAGTGTCAAGTATCTAGTAAATAAGACATTACTTTGGAAATTACACTAGCATTTCTCTATAGTGATCACAGCTTTTAAGAATCCTCACTTACCCTGCTCTTGGCTACACTTCATGTAATATTATAATCTACCCTTGACTGTACCCACTTTTTTCTTTTTTTTAACTACAGGCATGGAGCACCCAACCAAAGGCATAAACCATGACTGCCCTTGTGTTACTTCAGTCCACAAGGAATGAAGATTGTGATCTTCACTGAAAATCCCAGGATTATACAAAGATTGCAACATCATCACATAGGGAAACTTACACCTACTTTAAAGAAAACTGGCTTGGTTGTTGCAAGATACAGAAGCATCACCCAGCTTCACCATGGATATTTCATCCTGCTTCTCAGGAGTAACCCAGGAAATAAAAGATAGAACAAAAGTGCAAAACTAGAAGTTGCACAGCACAATGCACAGAGCACTGGAGTTGCAACCTTTTTAGCATCCACAACAACTTCCTCATCATTATCACAAATTACCCTGGCATTAGAGACATTCTCTATAAGAAAAATCCTAATTGCCATTAGACAGAGGTGGTAAATAACAGCTGACATGACAAACCATGTAGAAAATCTACTGGTTAAACTAAAATACAGTTCAGCATTTAGTCATAGGACATATGATGGTGGAGAATGTTATATACATCATGTCAATTGAAATTTCAATCTTCAGATATGTTTTAAATATAAATAAGTAGACCGTAGCCAGGCAAAGGTGAGAGAGGAAATACAAAAGCCAAGACTGCCAAACTACAAACCTACACTTTATTATCAATCCCTAAAATAGACTATATGGAAATAATCTGTGATTCACTGCATATTTTAATCTAAAATAGATATTATGTAGGTAATATGGAAAAATTTATTTAGCTGCAGATATTCAGCAGCACAAAGAACAAAAAAAAAATTTCTAGATGACATATACTATGACTCTTCTTCAAAGTCTCACCACTAAAGTAAGAAACTGCCATGTATTCCTGTAAAGCAAGTGGCATCCTCTAGTATTTATGTGGATCTAGCAGGCTGTTTTCAGATTACACCTACACTAGATAAAATCACTTCTCATCTTCAACTCCATTTTAGTACTTACATCTAGGAAATCAGCAGGCATCACAGCTGTGTTTCATGTAAATATTCTCCATAGTTTTAGGCAAACCCATTCGCACACACAGGCACTTTATCTTATCCCAATTCCCAAAGGCTATCTAATGTATCCCACTAAAATATGTGTTTGGTTTTGCCATTATTTGGACACAGTCACCCCTGCAATGGATGAACAGGCCAAGGTCATGGCAAGGTCATTTTCCAGTGTAAATGCATTACCTGGGCCTGTCACAGAAAGAGGAAGATACGCAGTATGTGAATTAGGAGAGAAGAGAAGGTACAGTCCTCTCCTTTCTCTAAAGCTTGTTTCCATTTTACAAAATGGAAATTTTCTTTACAGAAACTCTAAACTAATCAAGATTTCTTACTGTTCACATTCTTCAGTAAATTTATCTTCCTGAAATATCATCCTGATTCTAGTGTGAGGTTTTCAGTCAGTAACTGGTCTCCTCCCCTTTCCCTATCAGAGACAATTTTTCAGTTCATATGCATGTCCCTTCTTTAATTGTTCCCTCTGTTGCTGCCTTGGTTAAAATCTCTCCCTGTCAAGATGACAGAAATCACAATTTATGATCAGTTATCAATATTCACAGTAACCCACAATTTCTCTATGGACTGCTACAAGGACTTTGCATTTTGTGCTCTGCAACAGACTGCTATTGCTGGCTTTGGATAGCATGCTAACTCCAGTTAGACACAACTGTGATGGAGTTCTGGCGCTGTTACACTTGGTAAACACTCGAATAAGGGAAAGTATTGCTTCATATTCACCAGACAACCTCAAAAGTTTTTCCATCACTTCCTACAGAACTCCCAAACAGGCATTAGCAGTTGGGTGAACAAAGAAAACTGATCTATCACCAAAAGGTGGAATGAGACATGAAAACCTCTTGCCAGCTCCTATCAAAGGCTCTGCAGATTGTCAGTTTGACCAAGGGAGAAATGCCCTGGATGTTGTTATCTGAAATCATTAAAAACTCTGGTTTAATACCGAATCTCCCCTGACAGTTAACTGGGGAATGGCGGGGGAAGTTCATGGAAGCCTTTCCCTCTAGCTACATATAATCTGAATTAGACTTCTAATGCACTGAAGCCCAAGAAATTATTTTTTCTTATGAACAAAATTTATAGTGAATCACATATACAGGTTGATAGTCACCACAAAGTTACCTTTATTTCAAAAGGACTTTTCATTTGCTGTCTCGATAGAATGAAATTATTGCAGTTTTACCAATTACTGGCCACCTGTCAAAATGGGTTTTCTATAACCAGATTTGTAAACAGATTAGAATCCCAAGGACATTCTTGTGTATCAAATCTAAACTGCTACCACAAATAAACCACTCTAAAACAGTGTATTCTTTGTGAATGAAAACAAACAAAAACTGTGAACAACTGATTCATTGCAAGAAAACATCAACTTTGTGATTATATAAAGACAGACAAGATGTCAGAACTGTCACTGTGGAAACAACTCACATAAGCATTAACATTTAAAACAGGAAGCAAGTTGTATGTATTGGAAAAGCTGGAACTGCAGCATAAAAAAAAAATAAATCTGCATGGTAAGCTTCTGAAGGCATTCTTCCTGTATTATACATGAAGTTGTTTCAGGGCAACCATTCCGAGTAAGATTTCTATGATGAAAGGAATTTTATTTAGCTCTTTCTGCATATTATATTATCCATATATTATCCAACCCTCTCTCCACCCGTGGCTATAACATCAATTGTGAAATGCATATCAATAACACACCTTATTTTGCCTTCTTTATAGATACTTGCCAGCAGCACATCATCTAATCTTGTCATTTGCTACAAATCCTATTCAAACCTTCCCTTTTTGTAAGGTATTTGCTATCTAAGACTTCTGGATATCAAACAACTCACATATCAAACAACTTCCAAAATTATGCCACAAACTCATTTCTCTCCTTTCTCCTTTTTGCAAAAATCTCCCTGTACAAACGAGGAAATGTAAGTTTTGCACTTCTTCCCAGAGCACAAAAACTCCAGCTTTTTACAGTGGGATAATTTGGGGGGCTTCATTTGTATGATTACTAACTACATCTACTGAAAATAGCAAGCTAAACAGTACATCTTGGATAAAATTCTAATATTCCAAAAGCCAAGTAAGGGATGAATGTCCTGAGTTTATATAATCAAATCTTCTGAATTCAGAGGTCTTTTTTAAGCTTATATGAGACCGATAGCTATCAAAAAGATTTCTAGCAACAACCTATTTCAAAAACCACAACCACAAAATTAATGAGCCAGTTCTGTAAGATGTTGCACGCCTTGTACAGCATTCTCCTACAAAGACATGCTGTACATTTTACAAAGTTAAATAAAACTGTTCATTTTTTTTTTATGTGCACAGAAATGGAAAAAAAAAAAATCACTGCTTTGTTTTTAAACTAAAAGCTGAAAAGCTATTATATGTCTGTTCCATCACAATTTAGTTATTCACTAGATTTCCTACCCAGTGGAATAAATTCAGTTTACATTATTGTGCTCAATTTCCTTTTGAGAAGTTCTTTCAAAGGCCTTCCTACATCAGCCTCTCCTTTTTCTACAAGCCACACAACATTTAACTATGCATGTAACTAGTGAGATGTGCGAGTCTCTTCCCCTGCCCCACATCAATGATTCACACACCAAAACAACCCCCCCAGTCAGAGTAAGCTCTAAAGAACACAAAGCTAAGATTGTCTATTAACTAATTACTTCTACTGGTAAGATAAACATTGAACAGATGTCCACTAATCAAGTAGTTGGCTCCTCAGAAATCACCAAAACCCTTAAGCCGTCAATTTCAATCCACATGCTGAAACAAACAGCCTAGGACTGATGTTTGGCAACTGTATCAATACTGTTGTAATAATGAGTTCCTCCTGTGAATTTAATACCTCATGAAGAGCCAAAAAGGCAGCTGATCACAGCTACCCTGTCTACCTTGCCAGTTCTGTTAAAAGCTAATGTTAAAAAAGCATGTTAAAAGCATGCTCATTGAAACTTTTAGATCAATGTTTTACTGCAGCAAAATACACACAATGGGCAATGAAATGGACCCACTATACAAAAACTTATAAGTAAGATGTTCCATCCTCTGGACTTCAAGGTCCTGTAAAGAACGTAGTTTTCAATCCCACAAGAATGAGCTCACCATACAAAGTGAAAATGATACAGAGTGCTCTACTAGAGATTCATCCCAGCACATTGGTGAAGACACCAAAACATTACTGAGTACAGCCTGAAGCCATACATAATAAAAAGTTAAAACAGACCGTACCTTTCTTGCAATATAGCTTATTACAGTAAGAGAAAGGACAAAGTGAATCTGTGCCTGTCAAAATCCTAAGCAATGACTCTTCTTCTCAAATACCAACACAGGAAGTTACTGAGTTTTGAACATGATAAAAGCAAGCAGCCCAAATCGAGAGAAGCTACCTCTTAAAGACATTCACTAATATAGCAGAAGCTTCTAAATTGCCAATAGGTGAGCAGTTAAAAAAAATGCTTTGGGAGCTTATCTCTGGACTCTAGGACCACATTATGTTTTTGCAAAAAAATGCTAAGCAAAGAAGAGTGTTCTATATGCAGCTGCCAACAACATATCAGAGTGCAAAGCTAGGAAGCAAGAGCATTCCTAGATCTAAAGACCAAAATTACCTGTTGTACCTGTCACAAGCCATTAAATTTGACCTAGGAAAGATTTTTACCTCTGGAAAGCTAAAACAAAACCTTTCCATTTCAATTTAAACATTTCAAAGGAGGGCTACAGTGATGTTCCCAAATGGTAGTTTACTCAAAAGATTAATCTTCTTCATTGTCAAAAATGTATGCCTCACCTCCAGAGTGAGTTATCCAGCATCTGGTTTAGTGATTGATTCCTGTTCGGTGCCTCCCTCCAAATGAGCCCATGCATTACTACCTGCTGTTTTCCAATATAGCAAAGGCATTTCTCATTTCCGTTCCTGATAAGCTTTAAGTCTCTAATTGCCATCTTTCACTCATTTTTATGAATCTTTTCTACAATCACCCAGTTTCTCAACAAATTTGTCTACAAGCAGACAACACGTTCATGGCTGTATTTTAGAATCAAACTTCATTAAGATATAGACAAAGTAAAAATCACCTACCTAACCAATCATTTACATTCCACCTCATTCTCTCTACCAGTGCTATATCCTTCACCATCTCCTGCTACTATGTGAAAATAACAATGCACCCACCATTTAGACTCACAGGTGTCACAGAAGGCAGCCCCCTCAGAGATTCATTATTTCAGACATTGGTGATTGGTACAGCCGTGAAATCAATTCAGGTACACAGTAATACAACCAGACACATCAGAGTATCTCACAGTCACCTAGCAGGGCCTGAAGAAGTTACCAGTGGCACCTGGAGACCAGTAAACAAAACAGCTCATATAAACAGTTTAAGTAGCTGGCCCAGGTGACACTTCTGGAGAAGGAATAGGTTATCTTCTGAGTCAGGGGTATCTTCTGCTGCAGCTCACCTATTTCATTTAACACCTCTTACATAAGGTTGGCAGAAACAGAAACTGCATTTTGAGGTGAAACAAGCAGCACATTAAATGTAATTCCAATTCCCTGGCTTCCAACACTATCAAGTATGCCATAATGTACATGCCAAAGTGGCTGCAGTACCTGCATACCAGAAAATTACTGTGAAGAAAATCTGCCATTCCATTATACCATAAAAGCATTTTGTTAATATGATTATATTTGGCAGAACAAAAAGATCTTACAACTAAGTGGCACGAAATACAGGCCACCTAGGAGACTGCAAATAAAACTTCCCTCATAGAAGCAGCGGCCAGGATTCACTTCACCTTGATGATACTGGAGCCTAATAATCTTCATTCAAGCAAATCACAGCAGATGCATCTATGCAGAAATGTGATCAAACATACTGTGACTGCAACCTTCAGGCTACTGCTTACTTTTAACAACAGAGGGATAGTGTTAATGCTAAAGAGATATAAAAGTTCCCTAAGCCCTCGTGGCTACAGCAGTGCTCCATTGCTTCACCTCTCCTTCCACCACTCCCTGACCTTTATCAGAACAGTCTTATAAGAGATAAAAACTACTGGGGTTGGAAGCAAGATGTTTCTCCAATGTAAACATCTCAGAAGTGTTATTCCATGGTTGTTATTAAAGTCTTAGTGTATATTCTTCCAAACAGATGAGTCAAAATAATTGCTATTATTGAGAGCTTCAAAATAACTGCTTCACATAGAACTGCTCCACTTTGTATTAACACACAGTAATTTACACCTCCCATTTCCCCCAAACTCTAATCACACAAGCACAGACTTTTTGCCTAAGCCTTTAACTTTTAAATAAATTCCAAAAGAACAACTTTTTTTTTTGTTGACCATCCCTGGAATTTCATGTTTCATAATGCATGGAGTTCTTTTATTATGCTGAGTATGCAGTCTTGAGAAGGAGAGAACTGTTTTACATGTGTTAACTGTAGCTAATAGCTGTATTACTGATGCAGCAGCACAGCTTCCCAAGAACAATGCACATCAGTCAAGCCTTTCTTGGATACTTCAGCTTCTTAATTTTGTAGACCTTATTTCTCAGGGTAATAAGGTACTCTTGAAATTACAATTCTGTCTTCTCTTTACACAAATAAAAAATTAATCACACTATTTTCATGGAGGATGCATAGCCCTAGCAGTGAAACAGAAAAAAAATAATTATGAAAGGAAAGGCAAGAAGTTTGGGTGACTCAAGCCCCAAATTTAAATCACCATACCTAGTGCAGTTATTTGCTAATTACTGGCTTTATGAAATTAAAGCCTTACTGGCTTTATGAAAATGTTTTCAGGCATCATTGTAATTTGGCAATCAAGATCAATGTGGCGGAATCTGCCCGTTCGCTCTATGGGATACATTTGTCCCGTACAATATTTCAAACATCCACCACTCCTTTACTATACGCCACTCTAGCAAAGCTGGCCAGGGATCTGTCTACATCTTCACCAAGCTCTCCTTTACTTCAAGTCCGTTCTACCCGCTGGTTGTCTCACCAAGCCCTTTGCCAGGCTGAACACTTCATGCAGTCCTTTTATTAAGTTACAGAATCACAGAATCACAGGATGTTTGGGGTTAGAAGGGACCTCAAAAGATCATCTAATCCAACCCCCTCTGCCAGAGTAGGATCACCTAGTTAGGTCACACAGGAACGCATCCAGGCCGTTTTTGAACAGCTCCAGAGAAGGAGCCTCCACACCTTCCC
>JANHFX010001389.1:0-10248 GCA_027560015.1 Chloroceryle amazona
CCGGGGAAAAACGCCGCGTTGAGCCGCAGAGGCTCCCGCCAGAGCCCCGCTCTCTCCCCAGGCTCCGCCCGGCAGCGGCGCAGCCCCAGCCGGGGTCCCTGCCCAGGGGGCTCTTGGCCGAGCGCGATGCGCGTCCAGTACCGGCTCCGGTGCGCGACGGGAGGCTCAGCACATGCTCCTGCCCGCTTCCGAGAAAAGCACTCGGGAGAAAACCACGTTGGAAAGCCTGAGAGGGGAAGGGGGAAACAACTTGTAACTTGGCTAAATTTGTAAGCGATTTCATACGGTTCCAACCCCCGATGATTCCCATTGGAGCACGTTCGGCTCAATGATGGGAACTCCTGCCCGCGCCCTGAGCACGCTGCCCTGGAGCGGGAGGAAAAGGCCAAGAAGGTCCCCCCATCGAATCGCCTCTCCCGGCCAGCAGCGCCCATTCCGCCCTCAATGCTGAGGCAGAGCGAGCGCAAACTCCACGGAAACCCAGGCAGCACTGAAACAAAGAGGCTTGGTTTGAATGCAGAGCTGTGAGGAACAGGAGTTAATTAGGAGGGTAGGAAAAGGGCAGAGAGAGAGGGATGGAAAGAGCTGGGATTGACACAGGCTGGAGTCAGAGTCCTGCTCCGAGTTATTCACTACTCGGTGTGATTAATTACCTCCAACTACTCCGCGCCCCATCAAACAGGGAGGAAGAGTGACAAAAGAAAACGGGACTGGGGAGTTCAAGACTGTTAGAATTAATGTGCACATCAAGAACAAACAGGCTGAATAGATGATCTTAAAAATAGTATTTCCTTGCTTCTCGGGGCTTGTACTTGCAGCTTTATTAAAATACTAAAAGATAAAGTTCCTGTGTATAAAGCCCTCTCAAACTTTGTCTGTGTTCTGCCGGGCACTGTACAAAACCAGAGCCCTTGCCCACAGATTTTATAGTTACCAAGTCTGATTTCAACAGAACAGAGCTGAAAGTTTATTCCTTAAGCACAGCTTCCCCCTCCACCCTCCTCTCATACAGAGGAGGTAAAACTTTTCCTACCAGAAACACCAACTTCTACATTCATACCGAGGATGTTTTCCAAGATTTGAGGTACCTAAAAAATCATCAGTTCTGTGCCAAATGGGCCCCACACTTTACATTTCTTTCTGTGCAGTGCAAAGCAATTTAAAATGCAGTGAAACCATTTAAGCAAGCAACTGTGAACTTTGAGCCTTGCCCGTGCTCTCAGGAATAACGGTCCTTTCAAACGCTGACTCATAGGGTGACCTCACATTGCTAGGGAGACAAGTCTTAAAATGAGGAGTCAGGCTTTAATCACAGTTGACATTTTATTGGTGGCTTGGAAGAATTTATTTTTAATATAGGGAACAGGCTTGAAGACATAAACTTCAAAAGACTCTGAAGAAAGCAAACAATTATGGACAAATCAGAGAATACCAGAAATCTAAATACAGCGCTGCACCATGGCTTGGCCTCCCCTCCCAGCCCTGCTGGGACACCAAGTCATCCGAAGCTACAGTTGCCATCAGTCCCATGGTTAGCACAACCTTGCACAGCAACTCTGTGTATTAACACTCAACAGTTGTTCGGGATGTGGAAAAGGGAAAATGGAGATTTCCGTGCCTCTGCTTCTGCAGCAGTTTTCCTTCGTACTGCTCCAAGTTCGGCAAGCCAGAGGGGGGTCTCGCACAAAGCAAAGAGGTAATTTTCCTCAGAATTCCACCCCCGGTGCCAAGTATTCCCACATCCAGGTACAAAGCTGGGCACAGCCAGCCTAATTTCTAACTCGGTAATTTATTCAAAGCTTTATTTTATAACGCTTTGAAGTAGACGGCTTTTCAGAGAACCTGCCATTTAAAGCTGCAGAGCAAAGGCAGCAAGGAATGAATCAATTGCTACAGAAATCACGAGAAGGTTTTCCTGGAGGTTCTGACCCAAGATGAATTTTGAATTCACAGGAAAATGCAGTTAAACTGAGGAGCTATTCTAATGATTCTCTGAGAACAAATAATTTCCTTTCAGAGGCAATCTTCTTTAAGACTCTACATTTAATTTCCATTAAGTGTTTTAAGGTTAGAACTAAAACTATAGAATTACTCTGTGCAAAGAAAAATGCTGGCTTTGTAATATTTCTTGTGTCTGTCTCCCATTTAAAACTGAGAATTGGGAAACATCAAAATTACCATATTTATAGATATTGGGAAGGGCTCTTTTACAAAGCATCTGTGGCTTTTATTTACATTTTTTTGCCAGAGTGTTTTCATTTATATCAAGGGTTCAGACTTACAACATTCTCTGTATTCTAACTCATCCAACATAACAAAGCACTCGAGCAGATGCTTAGTTCCATATATGTTTATAACCATACTATTCAAAACCTTGCCACGATCGAACCCTGAAATCTAATATTTCTGTACAATGCAGTCACAATTTACCAGTCGATATTCGGATGCTGGAGGAAGACTCAGATCTGAGAGATAGTTTAGTCAGGATGGGAGACAGGGGTGACAGTGTTCCGCCCTCACAGCCTGCTGCCTGGCCAGGGGTCCAGCTGTGCTCAGAGCTCACAATTCTGGCCTTGCCCAGGATGTTCAGCTAAGGTGGAACCACTCCCTGACTCCATTGCTGTACTCTGCTGTGTACATTATTTATAGATACAAAGCTGGTCTCTTTAAAGACATTTCTCTCTAGAGACAGCTTGATAGTAGACTTTGGGTTAGAGGTCTTAAAAAGCAGCCAAAAAAACTAAGGAAAGGATTTAACCCCTAACTGAATGGTAGGAATGGATATTGTGGACATGTACCTTTCTCATCCCTGACAATTTAAACATTTCCATTCAGCACATGCTGAATTAAGATTTCCCCCCCCCCAACAAAACTTCCAAATGCCATAAGCACACTACGTTCAACCTTCATTCACTTTCCAGAAAATTAAGGCAGCCCAGCACCAAAAATAACTATAGGGCATAGTTTTGAGTGGCAGCAGAAGTGACGTACTGCCTAGCTGCTTCCAAACGGGAAGGTCGTTCCTCTCCCTCTGCCTGCCTCTGCCCTGCTTTTGCAGCAGAACTGCTGCTTCTCTGAGCCTGTTGGAGAAATTTAGCCAAAAGACAGTTCTTCAGATGAAAAAAAGTGCACATTTTTCTCACGGTTAAGCTTCCTGAACTGTTTCACGAAGGAGCTAAAGGAGTATTAATGCCTTGAAGAGTGGGCTGTCACTACAGCAACTCGGGAGTTACCTTCTACAGCCAATGCTGTGACAGGAATGTCCCCTTCTGGGAATCAGGCAGTGGGGACACAGCTGGGTTTGCAGACACTTAAGCCATCTAATTTTATTTTGCTCATATTTGTGAGTCAATCCCCTCAAGTGCCCAAAGAGGGATGGCGTGACCACTCTTCAAAGTGGTTTTGAGCAAGCTCTAACAGAACGGCTGTAGCCAGTGGGACTTCCTTCTGGTGGCCACAACCATTGTTTAATAGGAGTAGATGTGAAGAACATTCCCTGTTGTAAACACACTGAAGTGTTCACCCAGGCATGAGTAACAGCTGCTGCCTGTATCTGCATGAAAAATTGTTTACTAGAGTGCAATCATATAAACTGGAGGCAGCTTCTTGGGCACATAAAAGCAGCAGCACAGGAGGCAGGCTATCAGGTTGGCCTCAGCCAAGTCTCACATCATTACATGTCTGGGATTTCAAAGAATCCCATTTCTGGGCTTTCAGACAGCTCCGAATCTCCTCCTGCTTCCTAGGATCATCACGGGGACCACAGAAATCTGTGCAAACACCTTCTGAGGTGCTCTTACAAAAACTGCCCTTGTGTTAGGACACGACACACAGGCAGGCTAGCCTGACTTACACAGGGGACTGTGTCAGTCGCTGCTTGCAGTGGACTTTGACCTCTGGAAGACAAATGAGAAAAAAAGCTCAATCCGCAAATCCCAAGCACTTTTTATCTTGTTATACAACACAACAGTCACAAGGTTGCTAGTCACTTACGTTGCATTCTCATTCCATTTGGATACCAAGCATGCATTATTTTGAAACAGGGAATTCTTAATTACTATTTTGTAAATATGCATTGGGTAGGTCTGCACCTGGCACGGGGGGACTTCAGTGCTTGTGTCTGGACTCAGGATCTAACCTGATGATGCCCAGCACTGGCAGAACATTGACTCTGTAAGGGTTATTATTTAAGTTATTACTAAGGTTATTCCTGCAGTGGCTGTTTCATTATGTGACAAGAGCAATGATGGTTTGACTACAAGATTAGGGATAGAGGAAAGCCTGTGTCTGAAGGAAAATTAAAAAGACTGGGACCATTCACCTCTGAGGGAGTGAATCAGAAAGTCCCCAGTGAAGGTATTACAGAATGCACAGCTTAAAGATAGCAGCTGGAGAGCTTTTGTTCACCTTATCTCAAAACATAAAGGAAAGGGCACAAGAACATGAAGGTGAGGAGAAAAAGAAAAAAACAAACAACAAACAAAACCAACAAAAAAAACCCCAAACAAATCAAACAAAACCCCCAAACTACCACAAAACAAAACAAACCACAGCAGTACATGAAAAGATAAGCAGCCACCTTTTAATGCTTTGCATA
This sequence comes from Chloroceryle amazona, assembly GCA_027560015.1. Lineage (NCBI taxonomy): Eukaryota > Metazoa > Chordata > Aves > Coraciiformes > Cerylidae > Chloroceryle > Chloroceryle amazona. Next base: position 4,598 of record JANHFX010001389.1, read on the forward strand.
AGATCTATATGGAATCCCCTGACATACAACATTGTTAAGAGCAAGATTTTATTAGTATTCTCAAAGGATGGGCATAATTGAGATAAAAGTAAATATTTAACATCTAAAAATAGAAGTTTTCGAAGGATTATTCTCTGTCATTCTTCAGGGCACAAGCGAGCTTCTACTTCCTAGGATTTAAAAGGAGATTTCTGCAAGGTATCCAGCACCTGGAGAGCTCAAATAGAAGCAGGGAGCAAAATTTACTCATAATAAACCTATCTACGCCAAAGAGCTCATGAATTGAATACAAACAAGACAGCTGATGGCTCCTGCTAGCCAGGGGAGAAAATACAAGGCACCAGAGACTGGTAATGACTTGCAAGGCAAGCAGTGGTCACTGGGCAGCAGATGCCTGTTAACATCTAGATTCCACAGAGTGGTTCTTGAATCCTCAGCTTCATGGATCTATGCTCCAATTTATAAAAATTCCGATGTTTTAATTACAAGGCAACAACATTGCAGAAGACAGTCAAAGGCTCTCACCTCCTCTATAGCCCTGTTTCCTTATCTTGCAATCTGGTCTGCAGTGCTACTCTTGTTCTCCCACACAGTTTCTTTACATCACTGCTTGCCTACTTAGGAGGACTGAATTACTGGACAAAGGCTACTTACTATTCACAGCAAAGGGTTTCTGAGACAGCTATTCTGGCACAGCTCCCCAGGTGGAGATACAGTTCATATAGGCAAAAGAACTCCGAAAACCATCTCCTTAAAAGGCAAACTACACCATCAGAATAAATAATCTCTACATCTTTTCCTTTTGCATGCCACCACTGCTGCAGGGTTAAGTCTGGGATTTTTACATTCCAACTTGCATAACTATTCTGGCAAGACTAGTAGTTCCTTGACCAGGAAGACAAGATGCACTGGAAAACAAACAATAACACACACACACACAAAAAAGGCAGCTTGTTTTATTTTCTGAAACTGTTTATTTTTTTGTGCATAGTGAAAGAGAAGAATGAACGAATGAGCCACGAGTGCTGGCTCTGTTGACAATAAGAAGGGGGACTGTGTCCAGAAGTCACCTCTGGGGTGGAGAAAAGCAGCTGAATAGCAGTACACAGCAACCCTTACACAAGAGTTTCTCTACTACATGTATGGAACAGGATTATGTCCTAATGAAGCTATAGTAATACACAAGTAAAATTTAAAGACCTAACAAACAACTCATCTAGAATTGAACTGCAATTCTAGATATGACCCCTGCTCTACCAGAAAGCAGCCTAGGAATCCATATACCAAATTCAATTAATAATATTAATTATTATAATCTTTACACTGCAATAGACCTCATGTTGGCCCCAGGAAAGGATATGAGTCATTCCTTGACTAACTGGGTCTGATTCACTAAGGAACCAACATATATAAAATCATTCAAGATAAAAAAAAAGCTAAGGTTTGCCTTGCTGATAATTTATCTAATGGCTGCTAAGACTGGAGTAATAGGAGACAGACAAGGGAGAACAGCACGACATTGCTATGGAAACTAGAATTTTCAAAATAAACACCTTTGCAGAACTGAGGTTGCCGATCTAAAATAGTCCACCCTGGCTGTGATATTGCCTCCTTTTGCCACGACATCCAGCCAGGCTGACCAGCCAGATGTAGGCAAAAAAACTTGCATGGGGTGATGCAAGATGTGCCATGGCTCATCTTCCTTCTTCCAGTGTAGGTAACCTCAGAGTTTGGTCTGCGACCTGTAGAGTTTTGGGAGCCTTCCTGCCATGCGGCCAGTCTAGCCAGGCCAAGGCAAAATGAATCCATAACTGCCCGAGGTGGAAAGTGTGACCTTTATCCCACTACACTCATAACCCCAAATATTTGTGGAGTCTTTTTTTTATTGTACATGAACTAAGACAACACAATATATACAGCTCTGTGAAGTTCTGATTCCCTTACACCAGGAAACTCCTTCTACTGTAAACTGCTCCACTGCAGTCACCATTCAGGGTATCCAGTCCTTTGCTCCCAGATAGTCCCATTTTGGAAAGACAATGGGTAGCCTCCCCACTTGCACCTGGGCAAGGGCTTCTCATTTCAGACACACACACGTACCCCCTCACCTCCCCAGTACCATCACACCGACTGCTGCTGTAAACAGCTCTGGGCTCTAGAACTGCTGACTCACAGTGCTAGGAAGAGTTTGGAGTTGCTAAGAAGTGAAGCCCAGTAGGTTTCCTGCCCTTCCTCCTTATCTGTGAGCCCCTTGCCTTGACAGGCTGTAATGAATGACCTTGCTTCCTGAGAAGAGGCAAACAGTAGGTACTTCCTAAAGGTGGCCTGGATTCCTTTGAATTCCCAGTTGCTAGACAGCAATTGCAGGCAGGGGAAGAAACCCCCAAGTGCTTACAACTACAGGGCTACAGATACCGAGAGATTAATGGCTCCTGGGTAGGCTCTTGCCTAATGCAGCATTGCTCACCTCAGCACACTTCCCGGGTCAGTGTTGAATTCCTTTCAAATGCCTCAGTATGTGCTCTGGAAGGCTTTTCTTTACCTACAGACTATACCGAACCGGATCTAGCTCCGATTCCTGCCTTCGGCATAGCTGAGTCAGTGCAGACAGGCAAATCACTATTTGCTTTGGGAGGGTTTGCCACCCGTCAAGACACAGTCAAGCAGCACTGGGTGCAAATTATGGTTTCCCGAGGCGAGGAGAGGGACCTGCGCTCAGGCTGAACGGGGACAGCGGAGATCGGCGCTATCTTGACTGGAGCCAGTCTGGGTGCATTCTGCCTGTGGTAGCACACTGCTGCGCCCAAACTAATCGGCTCTGGATCTTATCCAGATGACAAGCTGACTGCCTACCGCACCACCAGCCTGTTTTCCCCGCTGGGAAATGACCTCCTGTTGCAAAAGACAGACCATTTAGAGAAATAAAAGTTTTAACACGCGCAAGATTCACTGTGGCAAGTAACTCCAGGAAGCCAAAGAAGCACGGAGCCTTTACGAGTGGCTGGGATGGGCAGGTTGCTGAGCTGCCTCCTCCTCCCATTACCTACGCAGCTCATTTGCAAGCTGGGCAGGGCAGAGCAGGAGCAACTCTCACTGTAAGGAAGGGGCTGTGCAGAGAGCTGTATTGCAGTGCTCAGAAATGATTGTGCTGAATGGTCATGGGAGTGGTACTGAGGTGATTTGACCTACACCCTAGTCTAACTACAGCCTGCAATCATGGTGGCTTATCGCTTCAAAAAGCACTAGAAGCACACAGCTGGGGATGCAGAGCTTCCTTTTTTATTGGCAGCTGACTTTCAGCTCAGCTTAGCTGTGCATCAAATGATCTTGCCGATCTTGCCCAGAATTCTCTCCATACTTGTAAATTTGGAGACGGATTTGGCCAAAGTCTCCCTCTTTCAAGGCAACATGAGACATTTTGCATAGGTGGAGACTGGAGCTGATCACAGAACCACGTAAGTCCTAGAAGGCTCTCACATTAGTGTAAGAGAACAGTAAATATAGTACTTTTGCCCTATTTATAGCACTTACTCAAAGCAAACATGAGGTCCTGGCTGTCCTTTCTCTCAGGCAACTGCTGTTACAATGAAGATGGCTCAGATTCTATATGAAGAATACATTGGATCATAAATGCAGAACGGCTGCATAAGAAGAACACGAGGAAAGGATGTTGCTGGGCAGAGAAAAGCATTGCAAGAGCTTGCAGATAGCCTCCTTCCTCCACAGGCACATGCGCACTGCTGTCATTCAGTCACATTTCTCTCAAGCTTCCTGGTAGCAGCATCAGCAAGTGTGCTCCGTCACATCTGACTGGCTACAGGACTCTGTCCTTGTCTGACAATAATGACCTGGCCTCAATGTTTCACAATTTTGTCACCTCCTTCCTCTCATTCAGCACCATAAAAATCACTCTGCACGAAAGCTGCAGCACAAAGGAAATTGTGTGCTGCAGTAGATTCCCCTCAGCCACCCAGGCGACTGCAGGCATGGCAAACCTCGCGTAACCTACATTAGATTCCTGTAACGTTTCAGATCAGGCACTTAACTGTCAAACTTGGCTGAGACTTATCTCCATGGCCAGACAGTATACACAACAGAGACTAAAACACCAAGGATCACGATGAGCAGCTTTGCTTCTTTGGTAAAATGTAATGCTTTACAACAACAGACAGTTCAGCCCCAGAAAAACAGCATTTTTTTTTGGCGCAAGAACAAATACTGAAATCCCACTAAAACTAAGGGCCATCCAGATTTCTCCACGTGCAAATCACACCATAAAAGATCAACTCATTGGTTGAATGGCCACAGCAAAACACACTTGACATTGCCACGGCCATAGCCTCTGATCTGCCGCTGTCCAGAGGTGATGTCATGGGCTGCCTTCACTGTCTGGAAATAAGAAGCAAGAAACAGCTGCTGTTGGCTGACCAGCCCAGTGACACATCCTGACACAGGCCACAACGAAATGACCAGACCAATGCCTCTCAGACAGCATGGAAATAAAACCCTGGGAGAAGTCATCTGTCTCTAACCACACGAACTGGTCAATGGCAGAGGGTCTGCCCAGACCCCTGATGCTTTGTCCAGCTCTCTTGCTGCACCTTCATAGTCCTTTCCCACCCCTTATCACTCAAGGCTGCTTAGCTAATTCAACTGCTGCTGTTCCCCTTTTATTTACCCAGTTCTACCTGCACTGAACAGCAGCAAGTGTTCTCCCACTGATGTCACCACTACCTCTAAGAAAAAAAGCTGACCTGCAAGCTATTTTTAGCCACATTGTAAAGTTGTGGAGCTATTTTGGTCACATCTCTGTATGGTAAGCTGCAGGACACTGACAGGCTCGGTGTTTGCCCAGGGCAACAGGGGCTTTAACTGTGAATACAGCTTGTGACTTTGCACTGAGGCTGCTCTGTCCTTCCTGTGCCATAGGACTCTACACAAGATTTTGATTTCTCATCCTTGTGTTGCTTTAAAAAAACAACAACAAAAAAACCCACATTATCTTCCTGCATTCTGCTGGATACCAGAGATTCTGTAAGGCCTCCCCATTGCTGTCCTCCAGCTCGCCCTGTTTCTCAGTCTGCAGAAGATGCTATTTATTCCGTGGGCTCCCTCACTCCCCTTTGCCTCACTCTGTAGGTGAAGATAGGTACAACTACAAGTCTACAAAGACACCAGAAAAGATTTTATCCACCTTCCTTTGCATCAGATCTTTGCAAGAGATCAATAAACATTAGGCCTAAGAAATGAGGTGCACATAACTCCGTGTAGGTAGGAGGAGCAGAAAAGAACCATTTACATAGCAGCACATTGTTCTGAATACAGACCAATGCCCAGGAGCTCTGGGGTACATCCAGGGCATCAGGCAGAAGGGTCTGGTCTAGACAGTTGTTTTCTCTGGAGTGCCCAAGGGTTGGTTGCCAAGTTTGCTGGAGCTACATAGCAGGTGCAAAGCACAGGCAGAGCAGAAGCCAGAGCAACTGGATTTCACAAAATTAGGTCCAAAGATACAAAAGGAAGCTTGAAGGATATGAAATATGAGGTAAATGAGAAGAGAAACAAAATACTGAACCTAGTGTGTTTATTTAGGACAGTGACAGGTAAGTCAGGTCTACAAAAGATGACCAGGCAGGTAACTGTACATGCAAGGT
>JANHFX010001390.1:0-75517 GCA_027560015.1 Chloroceryle amazona
TAGCTATCAGGCTATAGGGAGTGGGGTTCTAGCTTTCCGTACATCGCGATATTCTTGCGATCGCCAGGCCCTAGCCAGCAACAAAAGGGTGAGTGACGGGAGGATGGAACCAGGCTCTTCTTGGTGATGCCTGATGATAAGACAAGGGGTAATGGGTGGAAGCTGAGGCATAGGAGGTTTCACAGAAACATAAGGAGAAATATTTTCACAGTGAGGGTGACAGACACTGGAACAGGCTGCCCAGTGGGGTTGTGGAGTCTCCCTCTCCGGAGATGTTCAAGACCCGCCTGGATGTGTTCTGGTGTGACCTAGTGTAGGTGATCCTGCTCTGGCAGGGGGTTGGACTAGATGATCTTTTGAGGTCCCTTCCAGCCCTTAACATTCTGTGATTCTGTAATTCTATAGGTGACATTTCCATCTCTGACCAAGTAACACAGACTGATTACTAGCTCTGGTAAAACCAGCATTAGAAAGAGTAGGAAGACTTCATCCTCCTCTTATTCCAAATGTTTTAGATATTTATCAGGAAACACAATCAGTAGACACAACTGAGATATGTTATCACTACAGTCTGCAATTAATATATTATGCCTATCTCAGGCTGAAATGTGTTTGTTTAAACTCATTCTTCCTTGAAATAGTAACTATAATTGCAGTTTCTAAATAATAAAAATCTTAAATAATAAAACATGGCCAGATTTTCTACTATCCTGAAAATTGAATACCAAATGAGTACAGAGGACTATCTAAAGAGGATGACAGTGTTCTTTAATGATAGTTTAGTTATTTACATTATTCTTAGATTTTTTTAAAAATAAAATATAACAAATCTTGGAGAGATTCACAATACATGTCTTAGCAGTATTGAAATATAGATACTATTTAGTTGATATCTAATTTAGCCCTAGCAGAAGCAAAGAAAACAAAACAAAACAAAAGCCCTATAGGAAAAAGTATGAGAATTTCAGAGAAGAAATACAGATTTATTTACACATTTCACCACAATCCAGTAAATTATCTGAAAAATGTTTCAGTTAGGAACTGAGTGCTTTTGTAGCTTTGCATAGCAACAAAAAGACTGAAAGTAGGAAGGAAAAATACATTAAAAATCATTTTTGGACGGTCAGCACAGAGTACTTTTGAAAATTTTTACATCAAATTTCATTTGTCAAAAAACCTGAGCAACTGTCATATTATTATAGTAACCTACCTTATAGTAAAACATTACAAATAAAATAATAACCTAATTCTGATTATTGCTAATAGTTCTACCTCAGTTTGATCAAAGGCACAGTCAATAATTGTTTTACCAGGGTTTCATTAAAGCTGAGCTAATTTACTTTGTCTTATATTCTTTTCCGATCTTTGGCTGGCTCAACAGAGGATTGACCACCAGATGCAATAATTACTTTGGAATATTATCACACACACAAAAAAGTCACATAGTTAAAAAATCAGCATTTAAAGCATTTTAGTAAGTGCTCATTTACAATGAATATATTTGTATTACTTGACATTTTCATTGTATTCCTCTAAGAGCTATCATATCTTAGTTGTACAAAAACTAAAGCACACAAAATGTGAAAATGGCAGTTGTTATGAAAGCACATCTTTCATCTAATAGCCCTAAGGCTTGGGAATATTTATTCTTTCAGAATACAAGACTTTTGTTGCCTTACAGATGTTGACTTGAGTCTGCAACAAGTTGCAGTTCTGTATTTGGAACTTTCCAACAGCAACCCAAAGAGAAACCTGCTTCTGATGACTTCTGCGATGCTGGGGTTTTTTTGTCATCATCCAGGGCTGACATAAAAGAACAGTCTGCATTCATAAGGGCTGTTGGGGGACAGTGACGTAAATTTAGTGACACGGGTTTCCAAATGCAAACTGTACAGTTATTAATCAGGGAAAGGACTTACGTGTGACCTTTCTTCTCACTTTTTGCATTCCCCAAGAAGGAAGACAAGATCAAAATAATACTCTTACATTCATTGATCTCAGGCTTCTTATAGTGAAATATTTTGCTTCCTTACATGCTTGTTTCTCTTACTACTACTATTCTGATTCCTTTATATGCTAGCTTAATTTAAGCAAGCTTTACCGATGATAGCATATCTTTCCTATTTAGCTGTACCTTGAACTTTCAAATACAAGGCAGTTACCCTGAATAAATTGGTTTTGTGTCTGAAAATGTAATTTTCTTCTGTTTTTCAGTGTCAATATGAAAGTCAGGGTGCTTCTGTTTTGGTGTCTGAGTTTCTCCATCTGTAAAACGTGAGACGTCTCCTCTGTAAAATGCTTCAAGATCTACTGCTAAAAATATTATATGACAACTCAATTCTAATAATATACTAGAATAAATCTCACCGCTTTCTTACAAAATACATTCCAAATCTATTTTGTGGTTACAAAATAAAGTACAGTTGTGGAAAGATAAATTAAAATCAAGATCATAAACAAGGTAACAGCTTTATCTCATGAGATTGTAGAAGATGTCCCTCTTGTACATTCTTACCAGGATTTCTGGTCTGCTAATGCATGGTATGCCACGGTATTACTGCGGCTTGACAAATTTAGGGAAGCAAAGGAAGTCAAAGTCTTTAGTGGAAAAGACGAATGAAAATGCAGTGATTGCAATGTTGGTTCTTCTGGCTACTTCTGGTTAATTTTGTCTGATTTTCATGCTGCAATCGAAAGTTCATTAAATTATCCCTTCTTATTTGTTTTTTATTAGCCTCAAATCATGTAAACAAATGTTGAAAAGAGGAAGAAAAATGTGCTGATATAGAGTCCTACATTCTTCACACAATATATTGTAACTTACACACTTAAAATCTAGCTTTTGTGTTATCCTTAGTATGCATGGATGGCAAAGCTTTAGAGCTGTCTGTATTCCAGGCAAGGTCACAGACAGGAGATGAACAGTGGCAGATACTTTTATTGAGAGAATGAAAACTTTTGAGTTTTTCTTTGAAGGAGACTCTCTCTGTTGAAAACAAAACAAAAAAGGAAATGGGCAGAGAGAACTCCTTTTCCTGATATATCTGTCTATTTCCCTACAGCCAAGCTTAGGGGCTTCACAGACTGGGAACAGTGACTGCAATATGGTTATTCTAGTTTTGTTATTCTAGTTGGCTGTGTTCTTCACATACTAACATGAGGCAGGAGACACAAACTTGGAAATATGTTCTATTTCTTGAGAGATAGGCCAGATTCTTTAAACCAGTCATGAAACTCCTTCTGACACAAATACCATCAACTCTTCCTTGTATAAAAAACAAAATAAAAGACCATTCTTCACAATGCACTTAATACCTTTTTTGACTTTTTTGGCCTTCTGTCATTGATAATGTTCATAATTTCTCCCACTCAGCAGAAGTTCATAATAAGGAAAGAGAAAACACAAGTACTTGTAATTTCTAACATAGGGAAAGCATTGAATTAAAAAAAATATATATTAGTCTAGAACAGAATTGCTTCTTATCTTCTTCTCTTCTTCAGAGTGTTTTTTTACTTTTGTCTCTTGTTTTAAGACATAAGTTTTTCCATTTCAGCAAGTAGGATGCTTGTATATTCAAGCAATAATGTAAAGACGTGGGGAAATCCACGAGTAAAAAAAAAAAAAGAACATAGAATTATAAAATTGTCCTGGTAGGAAGAGATCTGGCTGGAAGATCATAAAGTCCAACCATTAATCCAGCACTGACATGTCACCACCAAACCATGTTCTAAGTGCCACATCTGTACATCTTTAAAATACCTCCAGTGATGGAGACTCCACCATTTTCATGGACAGCCTGTTGCAGTGATTGACAACCCTGTGAAGAATTTTTTCCTAATAGTTAATCTAAACCTTTCCTAGCAAAACTTGTGGACATTTCCTCATGTCCTATTACTTGCTACATGGGAGAAGAGACTGACACTCACCTCACTACGACCTGATTTCAGGTAGTTGTAGAGAGTAATAAGGTCTCACCTGAGCCTCCTTTTTCCAGGCTAACCAGCCCCAGTTTCTTTAACCACTCCACATGAGACTTGTTCTCTATACCTTTCACCAGCTTTGTTGCCCTTATTTGTACATGCTCCAGCACCTCAAATGTCCTTCTTTAGTGAAGGTCCCAAAACTAAACATAGTATTTGAGGTGCAGCGTCACCAGTGCCAAGTGCAGGGGGATGATCACTTTCCTGGTCCTGATGGCCACACTATTTCTGATAAAGGTCAGGGTGGACTTCTTGACACATGAACACACTGTTGGCTTATATTCAGCCACCTGTCAACAAATACACAGAGCTCCTTTTCTGCAAGGGCAGCTTTCCAGCTGCTCTTCTCCAAGCCTGTAGCATTGCATAGGGTTGTTGTGACCTGAGTGCAGAACATGGCACTTGGCCTTGATAAATCTCATACCATTGGTATCAGCCCATCTATCCAGTCAGTCCAGATCCCTCTGTAGATCTTCCATACCTTCAACACACCCACCTAATTTGTCTGCAAACTTCTGAGGGTGCCCTCAATTCCCTTGTCCAGATCATTTACAAAGATAGTAAAGAGAACAGGCTCCAGTACTGAGTCCTGAGGAACTCCACTTGTGACCAGTCACCAAATGGATTTAAATACATTCACCACCACTCTTTGGGCCTGGCCATACAGACAAATTTTTATTCAGCAGAGCATATGCCCATCCAAGCCATGCGCAGCCAGTTTCTCCATGTTTTCAAAAGCTTTGCTAAAGTCCAGGCAGACAACATCCACAGCCTTTCCCTCATCCACTAAGTGGGTCACCTTGTCATAGAAGGAGATCTGGTTAGTCAAGCAGGACCTGCCTTTCATAAACCCATACTGATGGGCCCTGCTCAACTGGTTCCCCTCTATGTGCCTTGTGAGGGCACTCAAGATCATCTGCTCTATAACCTTCCCTGGCACTGAGGTCAGACTTAGAGGCCTGTAGTTCCCCAGATCCTCCTTCTAGCCCTTCCTGTAGATGGGTGTTATATTTGCCAATATCCAGTCAGCGGGAACCTCCACAATTATCCAGGACTGCTGATGAATGATGGAAAGTTGTATGTTAAGCACTTTCACCAACTCCCTTGATAGCCTTTGGTGTTTCCCAACCAGCCCCATACATCTGTGTGTGACTAAGTGGTGTAGTAAATACAAAATTATTAAATTAGCTATTAGTTAATGAAATATGTAATTAATTATGAATTTTCATTATTAAGTTATCCAATTCAAAATTATTAATTTCCAGTGATTTTGGAAATCACCTCTTGTTCTTCTTAAAATTACTTTTTCTATGAGAAAAACATTACATTCATGTTCTTAAAATACTTTGGGTTTTGACTAAACTAATCTTTTTCATGGAAACTTATTTCAGCAGATTTTTCTGAACACAATCAGTGCTATAAATGTATCCTCCATATCTTACATCAGTGACACAACTGGATCTACAGTTCCACAGATGACTTTTATTATATTTATCTGAAGCTATTTAATATCTTTATATGCAAGAAGGGAAAAGGGACAAAGAATAGGAATAGTTTTAAGATCTATGATAAAATAATTACAATAAGACTATCTATGGATTATACAGTTTCTATGGATTATGCAATATCTATGCATAATGCAGATATAGTACTAAAAATATAGTTATAGAAATACATTTTTATTAATGGCAAAACATTATATAATGTATCCATATAACACAAAAAAGCCACTTTTTTCCTCAGCATGTGGGGGGACGCAATTATTTTACAATCATCATTTCCTTTGCTTCCTACTGGCATTGTTATGCTCAATAATGAGAATTTCAATTTTGTCACATTCATATGGATGCATATCTGATAGTGTGACACAGACTCTGAACAGAGTTATACCACTGTGAATCTGTCTTCTTGGTAGCAGTGCTGATGAAGGCGCTTTCACCATGCTCACAACAGAAAATGAGTTAGGTTCAGTGAGCTCGTCTCTTTTATTCTTATACATTAACCTGAATATGGGGAAGAGAGACATGTTCCTGTACTCAGCAATGCTACAGTTGCACCTCCAGGTTCTCAGTTCCTTTTTTTTTTAATACTTTCTAAAACCACTTGGTTTCCAAAACTTTGGAAATGTTTTCATGGTCATCACCAAACAGCACCATTAGGATGATATTCTGTATTGGAACCAGTGTTGCTCTTGCAGTTCATTTTTTAAAAGTTACTGTATTTAGATATGTTTTTTAAAACTTATATACTAGGAAAGGATTCATCATTTTCAGATGATGAATTATCTTCTGCCTTGTGGTACAACTTCAGTGGGTGATCAAGGCACACATACATGGAAAGCTAAAACATGTTTCTGAATGTGGCAATAATTGAGTCAGGTTTCTTAGGATGACATTTTGGACTTAGTTACCTGTCTAAGTTCCAGTATATATACCTAAAGCTTTTGGTTGGTTGGTTGGTTGGTTTGTGTGTTTGGGTTTTTTGGTTGTTTGGTTGCTTGCTTGTTTTTTTTATGTGACTTTCAGTTTGCTCCTAAGCTGGAACACAGTTTAGAGATATTTGATACCCTTCTTCCATGTAAGTTATGAAAAATGTCAAGGTTTTTTCCCCCCTCTCATGTTTCTTTGATAAAGACTTTGCTAAGCACATTGAGCATTTTAGTTTAACTGAAAAACAATCAAAAGCTTATAGCTGGGAAGTGAATGAGTGAAAGAGTTTTGGAAATGGTAGTATACACAGTAGTTGATCAGAGAAAAAGCTAACAAAAGTAACATAGGATGAAATTCATGGCAGTCTTGCTTTAATTGGAGTGTCCCATGCTCCTTTTCTGCCCTGCCTCCTGCTGCACGTTCCTAGTGTCAGTTGGAGGTGCCTGTCCATCCCTGGTTTGAAGCATCTATGTAGGAAAATGGGCATCTGCCTCCTGCCAAGAGGTCCTTTGCAGAGCTGACCAAGCAGGTGGCAGGGCCAGGCGTCCTGATCAGCATGTTTGACATGAGGCTGGATGCCCTAGCACTTGCCCAGCCTGGATGCTGGGACGGGGTGACCTAAGGCAAGAGCCCTCTCAGGGGAGAGCTGGGAGTTAACCGTCTATAAGGAGAAGCATTGGTGCTGACCTTCAAGACATGCTGCAAAGCTGCTTCTTGATAATTTCTGCTCAGGGACACAAGCTAAACAGCCATTCCAGTTATATCTGTTGATTTTAGTTTATTTTTTTTTCAAAAACAAATGAAACTCTTGCTTGCATTAAGGGACACCCTGAGAATGGTCTTAATTTATAGAGAAGCAAATACTGCCTGATGTGCATGATTTCAGATGTACAAAACAGTGATAGTCACTGAATGGCAGCCCCCAGCATTAAACTACACCCCTCTGTGAGCAGCATGTCTTTTTAGGATTAACAATTTATGAAGTTAATGCACATCTAAGTATGCGTCTGTCCTTTTCTATTTTTAATAACCAAAAAGAAAATGTCACTGAGTAAAGCTGCTTCTCAGTTGGGACTGTACACAAAAGAGTGGCAGCATTATTTTCCGTGCTATAAAGTGGTACTAACCACTTTTGCCATGGAACTTAAAAATACAAGACAGGTGTAAAAATTTATACTCTGTTATTTTCCCATCATGTTATTACTGAAGTGTTCTTTGAGTGACCTTATTTTAACTGTGACTGTAAAATGAATATGACCTCCTGTGTGTGTCTTGGTATAAACAAACACTAAAGAAAGCTACTCAACATATTCCAGGATTTAACTGAATTTTCTTACTGTTTTACACAGGAATTAATATAAATAATCCCTTACTTTCCTTGGGCATTTAGGTATGAACACTTTGTAAAATTATACATGTGAAGGAAAAACTTTCAATGTTTAAATTCAGCAGTCTTCTGAGAGGGTTTTTTGTAAATACATATTTTTTTCTGCTTGCCACGGGTTTCTTGGACTTTGGTGATGGATGTGTTATAAATACTTTGATAGGAATAGAATCTGCAGCTGCATGAAGAGACAAATTCTCAGCAATAAATATTTTGCTAAGACATCAGTACTTCTCACTCATTTGAGGAGTATTGTGATACTTGTGCAGCCAGAAACTTGTGCAGGCAGACCAGAAAAGGACTGATACAGGAATACAAAGGGCGCCACTGACCTGAGTAAATTGGAGGTGAAGATGCAATGAAAATTGAATTGTTGAGCTAGAGAAAATTGACAAGTGTTTTTTGTTAGGAATCATTCTTGAAATGAGTCTCATGTAACATTTGTAATAATAACCTCTGCACAAAAGCTTGCTGCCAAAAACATGGTGCTGACCCAAAGCTGTAAGATATCACTGTTTAGAGGGAAGCTCAGAATATTATATCAGAGAAATGAAGTTATGCTGAAAACATAAATAAAAGAACCAGGATTAAATGTAATTGTACAAAATGCATCTTGGACAGCATTAAAAAGAATTTCTGGGTGGAAATAAAAGGAAAGGAAAGAATTGGTTGTGCTAACTGATCACAGTTCCTCTGAACAAAGTAATATAGTAATTAAAGCTACATGTGATTCCAGAACACAAGTCTTTCTTCTTCTAGAAGGAAATACTGCACTGCTCTACAAGGCAAAGGTAAGACCTGTCCCAGAATACTGTGTATAATTATCTCTTCTCATGCTTATGAAAGACAATTTGATATTAAAGGAAGTGCTTCTAGTGTTTTTTTGGTGGTTATTATTTTTTTTCTTTCAATTTTCTTTTTGTTTGTTTAATTTCAATGCCCAAAAGTAAAAAAAAAAACCAAAACACTGTAAACAGAAATGACAGTGTTGGTACAAAAATAAGTTAATTTAAACCAATTATGAATTCATAAGCTTTTTAACAAGCTAAACAACAAGGTTTTGCATTTAGGTAAGTTCATAAACAGTACTAGTTTGGTTGCTTGTGATAGTACAAATTAAGTAAAATGGGAATTGTCTTCCACCCACATCAACTACAGCTTTGGGGTGGATCTGCCTGGACAATTTCCTTATAGGTACTTCTCAAAGGCTTTTGATAAATGAGAGGATGAAAAAAAAAGAAGAATACCAAAATCAGTTTTTCCTTGAATTGCTTATGTTGTGGGATACCATTTTTTTTTTAATGGGAATTGCACACCTAGCAGCTTTGCAGATATTTTGCATTCTCAGTACACCCACTGGGGGCACCAAGCAGAAGCAATCTTTCCTTCCTTCACTCAGATTATGTAAAAGAGTGCAGTGTACCAGTTTAAGGACAAAGAAATGCAATATGCATTCTTTCACGCCTCAAAACAAAGCTGACCAATTATAAATAAAATAATTTCTGTAAATCCTGCATTTTGTGCTTAAAAACAAATAAAAATCCTTTTACCTAGCATTTCTTCCTGAGCATTTGCTCTGCAGTTGACAGTAGTACATGTATTACACACACAATGCTACCAACACAGTGCTATCAGCCAAGGTCTTGGTACATCATGTGGGATCTTGTCAGGATCCCCTGACAAGAAGGGGATACAAAATAGTTTTATTCCAGATGAGAATAATAATCCAAACACAAAATGGAAAAAAACATTTCACAGTTCAAACTTCTAACTGGTAGGGGACAGGATGAGATTGTGATAGAAGAACTGCTGGATTCAACCAACTTTTGTTACCTATTTAAAACTATATATGCTACTTTTTGATCTTTTGGAAACTGTCTTAACAGATGTCTTTGGGTGTAATGATAGGAAGTCCACCTTTTGGTGAAACCCTGTCAACATAATTGGTGAGTATGTATCCTATATGCTGTTGATTTCATAAGACTTCATCACTTCCATGGCTGTCAGTCTCAGCACTCACAATGTTATGTTTATTCCTCCCACATTCTTTAATTTCTTTAGCACAGGGCAGGCAGTGGAGCATGATGTCTATGCTGCTATTTCTGCTGCTGTTGCTGCTTCATCTAATGCATCTGTAATACAAGTTGTTAAATCATCAGGAGAATAATAATACATTATGAAGCAGGCTACTTTTTTATATAAGAACTATTCAGTAGCAGTATTTTTAATGTACAGTTATTTTCCCATCATCACTATAATCTGCATATAGGCACCTATAAGTCCAGAACAAAATCAAATAATTGTATTCCAGTGCCATTAGTACTACAGGTTATAAAATAAATTTGTACAGACATATGAAAACCCTGCTTGTAATTTAGCAAGGTAACTCTTTCAGGGTTATGTAAACAACCCATACATTACCCTAGTTTATCTGCATTAGACAGTTACTTTCTATCAAAAAATAGTATACTTTGTTGACTTCTGAAGCACAAGGTTGCATACTTCACTTATTTAAGGTCTCAGCACCGAGTAGAATACAGTATTAGCTGTCACTGAACCCTAAATATCAGTTTATGGGGGAGGAACCTTAAAGGTTTCTTCCATATTAACCCTGAAAATCATAAATTTATCCACTAGTGATATGATTCCATAGGGTAAACAGACATACTAATTCTTCTGGAATCCAAAGCAATTTATCTCTTCTTTGCAGTATATATATAAGATATATACTAGCATACGTCATAAAAGTGGTGATCAACAGGGGCAGAATTCAAGGGACATATAAAAATAGCAAGGACAGACATCCTCTGGTAGATCTTACTGCAGAGGCACAGCAGATCTAAAGCTTAAACACTCTTGCTCTCAGGGCACCTTTGAAGGAGGATATTGCCCCCTAAAACAGTAAATAAAATAACGTGCTGGCACTGTAGCTGCCTTAAATCACAGCCCAGTAACCAAATCTAATAATAAAACCCAACTGAAGTGTTGGTTGAAAGTCAAAATCACTGATAAATATAATTCTTGATTGGCTCCATCATCGTACATCAGAGATGTTCCTTGTATCACCAAGATACCATGTATTTCTAATGTAAACAACAGTGAAGCTTGTTGATTTATATCCTCTATTTTTTACAGGCTGTTTTGCTCAATAATCCTGTGGTCCATAGATAATATTATTGATGAGTGAGTCTTCTGGTATGTAGCACATACTTTACACATGACAGAATTTATTTAAGATAATAATGACTTCATATTCTCTGTAATTTCATCATTAACACTTACTGCAAATTAACAGAAATGTAGATTGGTATGGTGCTTCATTAATTAGCATCACAGTGTGTCCAAAAAAAACCCCCACAAAAATGCAAGATACTGTATACTGTGGAAAAGTGTTATTATGTTGCAATATAAGTCATTTATTATGACTTATATTGGGACACTAAATATTGGATAGTGCCTATAATAGTTCAGTTTTACTACTATCATTGCTATTATAACCATTTGTTGCAGAAATCCGTTTGACCTTATTTTTCTTTTTCAAATTTCTATGTAGCACAGTCCCACTTTTGCTACTCTGTACAGATTTCAGTGTTGAATTTCTCTGCCTTACAACCTAAATCAATGAAATCTAATGAAAGCTTTGTACTGTATCATAGGGCTGAAAACCTCTACAGATAAATACATACTAGTAAACATAAGAAAACTTGGCTACTGGTCAAGGATTGACCAGAGTGCATAATGTCTAGCAGACTTCTTTGGAGAGTTATATCTATTGCCAACAAGCTCTTTTCCAGACAACGTTCGGGGACAGCTTTGAAAAGGGTGTGGGTCAGGGTCTGTGATCTCTAGGTCAGTTGCATGTGTTTTGGGTGAAGAGACTTTTGGTTTATAAGTGGGGGCTTTTGTTCTCAGGCACAGTTCTTATTTTTTTTAGTTGGTATAATAAACACAGTCCAGATGTACAACATTGATTTAGCACTCACTTTTCCTTAGCTTTCTTCCATTCCTTTGCTGAGGAACCTAAGGAATGCTTCCTGAAGGATCAAAACCATACAATCTAAATTGTATTGTACATGCACATGTGCCTGTATCTGCTTTGCTCCTGTTTTACTCTAATGACCATCTGCAGAGACAGATAGTTAACAAGCATCAAGTAACCCTACAGCAGCTCTGACACTCACAAGCATTGCTTTGGGTTAAACTTCCCACAACAGCCCTCCATGCCTTTGGTGCTGCAGCATGCCACAATCACTCTTCTGAAATCTAAAGATACCTACTGGTAGAAGACACTCAGGATGCATCACAGCTTAGAATGGTATCACAACTGAAATTATAAGAAGTTTCTTGTTGCAAAATGGTTTGGAAAAAAGAAAACTATTCTATCTTGAAAGAAGACTTGCACACAGGAGCTTAATTTATCAATATGGGATGTATTTTGGAAAGAGAGAATACAAGTGGAAAAAAAGAGAATGCTATTTAAGATGATTATGCCTTCCAGTTACATACGTCTTCACGCCCTGTATACTTATCTTCTGATATGTAAAGCTTCTATTTTCCAAACAAAAATCCTCAATGCCTTAATTGAAAACAAATACGCTGGAAAACAGGAAGAAGCATTTCCTAATCCTATCAGGTAAAGTGATATAAAGCCAGCATAATAAGATAAGGAATACAGCCTAATTGGTGATAAAATGTCAATATTCCAATAAATGTATACCAGCAGTCCATTAGATTTAATTAGGCTCTCTCAGTAAGCAATAAATCATGTAAAAGATGAACTGAAAAGGAAATCAGCTGACTGCTGTGAAACACTCATGTGTTGGCTTACTAAAGCTAATCTTTGGGTAAATTAAGAGCTAGCACAGACATGTTAAACAGAGGGTTTGAAAAAAAGACCAATGTCTAATATTAGTACAGGATTAAGAGATTACACAAGAAAATCTGAAGGCACTGTTAGTCTGCTCAGGTTTTAATTATGATCTCATTTACTGATATTATAAAAAGAGCATTAAGAAAGATTCAAATAAGGGGAAGCAGTAGGCTGGAAAACTGGGCTGCTTATGCCCAGCCCCACTCTGGAAACTGATAATAATTGGTGTGCAGCACATGGATACTGAAGCTTCACCCTGTGTTCAGCAGGGCTCCATGCAGCTGCCTCTGTACACACTATCAACTGGATTAAAACCTATAGTTCACAGGGCATGAATGGAAAATGAAATGCAAATGAAATGCAAATGAATCAGCAGCTGCATTTGCAGAATCATGGCAGAAGAGGAGCAAGTGCAACACACATTGGCTGAACACACAAAACCAAACAGACAGAGGGGACGACTATGAGAAAATCAGTTTTTCTTGGATTAATGCAACAGTGAAGAGCAAAAAGCCAATAGAATTTAGTACATCTGTCTGAATTAAAATTACACTTTTAGGTTGAGATCAGTGGTGGGATTTTATATTTCTATGGCTCAACTCTTCATTAAAAAGATGTTTGAAAAGAAGCATGTGACATTTTAAAAAGCTTTAACAGCAAATGAAACACAGAACACGTGGAAGCAAAAGAAGGGGAGGTTTTGTGTAATTTTGATGGAGGTCAAGGCATGATAGGAAAAAGAGGATACAAGAAAACACAATTTCTGATCCAATCTGGAAAAAAATAAATTATTTTCTTTTCCAAACTTATCGCAACAGTTGCTATTTCTACTCTATTTAAAATAGATCTGATGAAACTGCGATAGGAAAGAACTGACAGAGAGTGCCATTTCCGACAAGCTAGACCTGCTCTAGTCATGTGCCAAGTGCAATAGTCTTCCTTTATTTGAAAGGGATGATATGACAGTTTGCATTAAGCACTGAGACAGGTATTTAGTCTGCATGTTACAAATAGAATGAGATTGGTGAGAAGGGGATGATGAAGAGAAGTTTCCAGGGTTTTCGGCTTCCAGGAAAAATTCTATATTCTTTTAAAGTTCTAGTCTTAATCTGCCCTCTGTGGAATTACAGGGAGGAGAGGAAGTCAGAGGCAAAGTTCTACGAGTGTTTGTAGATTTAATTATTACTTTGTGTTTTCCTTTTTCTTAACTGTATATTAATATTCTATGAAATTAGCGCAGTGGTGAACACACTACCTGGAACGGTGATTAGCAAAGAATAATGAAGAATAGCAGTAGCAAATAAGCTTTTCATGTCTAATCCTGTAAACTCCTAATTTCTGCCTCTCTGAGTGGGATTGCCTTAATGTCATCTCAAAAATATTTAAAACTGAAGGTTAATAATGTGTTTCTATTAACTTTCTTTAGCTGCTGTAAAAATAAGTTGAATTTTGCCTTTTTAATAGTTGTGCTTGAGATCTGCATAAAATTGATTAATGTAGAGAAATTCTGTACTCTGTTTTTAAAATAATTAACTGATCTTCATCTGTTACCTACAAACATATATCTCTCTCTTTTGGACATGGGGGTGCGTCAGGATGATTTCCTCTGCGAAACTCTGATCTCTCAAGATAAGCCATATTTGCTTAGAAAGAAATGGTCGTCGGGAGTTCAGTATATATGTGGATAGGATATCCTGTACACTGAGCAGAGATCTGGACTCTTAACTCCATTTTCATATATATATACATATACTGTTACATATACTAAGTATATGCTCTGACTGCTTAGAAGACAAGTTTCTGTGGATGCTGTTTTTCTGGATGTACTTCACTCCTTGACATAGTGAGGAGCCATACCTCAAATCCAGAAGCCAAAACCACACGGATCACTAAGTGCCCATCACTACTTCAAGAACAGAAGTAGTACTTAATGTAATGTGCTCCATCCAGGAGTAGGGTTTTATTTTCTTAGCTTAGGTACAAAACTCTTTCACCATTGTAACAATCACTGGCTCTGTACTACGCTTCAGTTTGAGACTATCCAAGTTACTGATAGCTAACACATTACACTGAGAATTATCTATGGCATATTATCAGTGCTACACAGGGCAGTGCTAACATGCATCAAGTGTATTGCTTCTGGCATAGGACAAGCTTCATCAGCAGCTGCCTGGAGATGTGCTCCACTGCAATGTGTAGACTTGTCCTATGGAGACAAGCTCCTCCAGGCCTTAAGCAGCTCATTCTTCTTAATTTCATTTTTATTAATTTGGAGATGTGCTTTATATTTTCAATTATAGAAATGGAAGAGTGTCCATGTAACCTCTGCATGGTTATACTCTGTTTTATATGAATTACTGTTATGTGAGCAACCAGTGAATCCACACC
Organism: Chloroceryle amazona; assembly: GCA_027560015.1. Taxonomy (NCBI): domain Eukaryota; kingdom Metazoa; phylum Chordata; class Aves; order Coraciiformes; family Cerylidae; genus Chloroceryle; species Chloroceryle amazona. The sequence continues at coordinate 15,053 of JANHFX010001390.1, forward strand.
GAGGGTGAAAAATTTGATCAATGATTACTGTGGTATTGTGCAGTTTTTGGAAGATTGGAGTTTGTCACCTGGCATTTTCTGATAAATGAGGTCTGATAAACTTCTATCTCTCAAAAAGTTTCCTGATAAAGATGGTGCTTTTTCCTATTGGATAAATATATGGGGAAAATTTAAATCTCCATGTAAGTTTATTTGTTGGATTTTTTTAATTATTATTTTTAAGACTGCAATTTAGATATTAGAGCACAGCCTTCTCAAAGTATTAAGGCACTTACCTATTCAAAATATTCAGTGAAACAACCCTGGGAAAATTCTTTAATTAGGATCTGCAACCTGCGAATGCAGCCACTTGATAGACTTGTTTAGAATACATATAAAGACAGGTATTTTTTGTATTCACTTGAGGATTTAATTAGTTTGATTATCTAATTCCAGTTCAGTAGTTAATAATTTGCTGATTTGACCTTTCTGTTTTAGAGTGCTTTTTATTTGATCAGTAATCATGTACAGTAGCCTAAATTTGGTGATGTTTTCCTAAGTGTTTTACTAAATTCTACTAATACTGTCACATTATGTGAAATAAATAATATGGTTTATAACTTCTGCAGAATAAAAGGATACTAAACTCTGACCTAAATCAGTCTTTGTTTCTTGCAAAAGCCTGGCACTGAACCTTTTTTGACTAAGTTAGAGAACAAGAATTAAACATAATTTGATGCTTGCAAACCATCCTGTACATTAGATAAATAAATTAATCATTACAAAGTCTTTTCCTAGTGGGAATTGACTAGTTAAGGGAGAATCTGGCATTTAAATTCCATTTCAAGCTGTTTACATAGAAGAAAAAGAAATGAAAACAAACAGCACCATTAGACTTGATCAATAGATGATAGAGTAACTCAGCTGAGGAAGCACTTTGGTGATGGTTACTGAAAATTGTCCATACATTTCTGTTGATTCATAAATTGAATCTTGCAACAAACATAGAAACTACCCCAAATCTTATTTGGTGTTTTCTGAAACTGTGTCTCTATTCAGACAATGAACAGCATATACCACACAAATCATCTCTGCTGATAGCTCTGAAGCGTTTGCTGGTACTGGAAGAAAAGCTATTTAGGCTACAAGAGCTAGAGACTGAATGTAAAATGTGCCTTGTATGATCCAGAGCTGTTCAGGTAACCCTTAGAGATTATCTTCATAATCCTCAGCAAGAGTGAAGTAAATTTACAGGACTGCTAAGGTTGGAAATGGCCTTTGGGGATCATCTAGTCCAGACTCCCCCTCAAAGCAAGGTCAAGTACAGCAGATTGCCTGGGATGTGTCCAGACAGGTTTTGAATATCTCCCCAGATGGAGACTCCACAACCTCTTTGGGCAACTTCTGCTAGTGTTCACCCATTCCCACTGTAAAATGGTTTCCTGTACATATCTAAACAGAATTCCCTGGATTCCCATTTGTGCTTGTTGCCTTTATCCTATCATTGGGTACCACTTTGAAGGGTCTGGTGCCAGCTCTATTGTTCAGCAATTTCTCAATCCACCTCACTGTCCACTCATCTAACACACACTTCCTAAGCATTCCTATGAGGATGTTATGGGAGATAGTGTCAAAAGCCTTGCTGAAGTTGAGGTAGACAACGACCGCTGTTCTGCCCTTAGCTACCCAGACAGTTCATGCCGTCATAGCAGTCTATCAGATAAGTCAAGAATGATTTCAACCTTGATGAATCCATGCTGACTACTCCCAGTAACTTTATTTTCTTCTACATGCTTAGAGATGACCTCCAGAATAAGCTGTTCTATTGCCTTTCCAGGGATGGAGTTGAGGCTGAATGGTCTATAGTTCCCTGGGTCCTCCTTGCCCTCTATGAAGACTAGAGCAACACAGGCTCAGGCAGCTTCCCTGTTCTGCATGACCTTTCAAAGATAATGGAGAGTGCCTTAGCAATAACATCTGTCAACTCCCTCAGCAGTCATGGGTGCATCCCATTGGACCCAAGGATTTGTGGGAGTTGTGCCTAAATGATCTTTAACCCAATCCTTATTTATCAAGAGAAAGCCTTTTTCCAGTTTCCCTCTTAGCTCAAGGACTAGGATTTCTGAAGGCCAGCCTTAACAGTAAATACTGATGTAAAAAAGGTATTCAGTAACTTTGCCTTCTCTGTATCTTCCATCACCAGGGCACCCACCTCATTCAGCAGCAGACCCACATATTCCCTCGTCTTCTTTTTTGCTACTGATGTACTTTAAGATGCCCTTCTTGTTGTCCTTGACATCCCTTGCCCAGTATAATCTTAAGTGGGCCTTAGCCTTCCTTGATGCATCCCTACATACTCTGGTATTAAAATCTGGTTCCTATATTCCTCTCAAGTGGCCAGTCCCTTTCTCCACATTCTGTAGACTTCCTTCTTCTGTTTGAGTTTTTCCAGAAGCTCCTTGCTCATCCATGCAGGTGTCTTGCCTCGCTTGATTTCTTACTCATAGGGATGCACTGTTCTTGAGGTTGGAGGAAGTGGTGCTTGAATATTAACCAGCTTTCTTGGGCCCACCTCCCTTCTAGAGACCTACTTATAATTTCTAATTACATTTTCTCTGTCAATAGTTTTGCACAGGATCCCTATGGAACAAACCATGTGGAAAACCAGAATGGAGCTGTCAAAGTCACCTAGGTACTACCTGGAATACCCAGTTAATGTTTCCCTATCACCTCTTGGATCCAAATGTGTCTCATTGAAAATCTCCACAACTGACAGGTGGGTGTGTACAGTCTCCCTTCATCTAGCCTAAACTTTTGAATCAGGTAGTGAGGATTATTGCCTCAGCTTTTCTCCGCTGTTTTTGCGTAGGCTACATCAACAACAGCAAAAGGTTGAACATCTATCGCACTTAGAGACGACCCTCTGGAGTAGCTCTAAAAATCCATCCTTCAGTCTGCTCACCTTCTGTTCACAGGCTGCCTCAGAACAAGATGAGCAAGCACATGTGCCAACAAGCCAATGCACTCAGGTAAGCCTTACAGGGTTGTAGTGGCTTCAACAGCCATGTTGCAAAAAGTAGTGGCATACTGGTTTCCAGTCAGCATCAGGTCTACCAAAGCTGGCATTAATGTAAGAGCTGGGATGGGGGAGTGAAGCAAGAGCTTTCTTGACAGCTTTCTCTTGGAGATTCATGACAGATGTGGACACCTGCTTCTTACCATTTTTAAGTCTGCTGGCAATTCACCAAAATTTACAAACGAGGTGTGTTAGCTTCAGAGAGAGCAGGGAGGAACAGATTTTTCCGGTCTCCATTTCTAGTACAGAACATGGGAAAGGGCAGCAGATACAGGAGTGTCTTAATAGGTTATTACATTATTTTTTTACTGTAACTGTTTACTGAGCTGGATGCTACCCTTACCAATTGTGATAGCTAGGGCCATGCTGAACATGTAGTCCTTAGATCTTTGCTGCAGTCTGTTTACTTAAAAAACTGCTGAACTGAAGAAATAAGAAATCTCCATCCTCACAATGGAGACCAAGAAAAACTGATATTCCGAAATAATGGGTTCGGGTTTTGGTTTTGTTTTGTTGTTTTTTTTTAATTTCAAGCAGTACTTAAAAATGACAATAAATAAATCTTCTCATTAATTTAAATCACTGAATTTTACAGTGAATACTAACTATGAAAAAATCTAGTGTCAAGTAATAATAACCTGGTATCCTCCTCAAGAATTTTATTGTTACTGTGGTTATATTCTAGATGTTTAAAACAGCAAAATAATATTATATAATTGGATTGAAAGGCAAGAATTTTAAGTCCTTTATTATAGCACCTGAATTTAGTACCATAAGAAGCACCAGCATATCCTAAAGACATTTTGCAACTAATTATTTTGATTTCATATAAAAGAATGCAATTAAAAATCCTGCTCAAGTGATCTCACTTATACACAGTTATCTACTTCATGCCTACAACTCTATTGTACCAGTAATCATCAGCAGCAATTTTATTTTTCTGTTTCTGCTTAGGTGCAGAAATATTTTCAGCCTGTGTGATGAGATTGTTTGAACTACAACCATTTTCTTGCCTGACAACCATGTCATCCAAATAGAGGTGATGCTTTTCCACCCTTTCAAGGAAAAGAAGCGTTATTTGTTCTTAAAAGCATATGGACACAAAAAGCTTTCTAAATTAACAGTCAGAGAATACCAGTCACCTGTTTGATCAGAGCTGTGATGGGGAACACAGTAACAATATGCTTTTTGCAGTCACCAGAATGCTTAATCCTAGATACTCCATTTCTCCCCACTATCCCACCAGTTGCCACAGTTCACTCCTGCGCAGTAGGTAAGCAAAGACATCAGGAGACAATAATACAAACAGAAAAGAAAAAACAGCTGAAATGGATTTTTTGAGTATTTAATATCTTCCTGAACAGTAGCTACATGTGGACCAAAAGGTCTTTGCCTCATTCAAAATCAGGTTACAAACTTAGTCCCTGAGAGAGTGTGTGAATTTACTGCATATAGCTTCAATTCTCAGTTCCCTGTTTTGTGAATCCCATGAAGTCCAGTCATGGAAGATTCCCTCCAGAATAGCAGAAAACATGCTTCATGAACTATATTTGTAATTATACATCCACCAGATCAAAAGAATAAATAGCTTTCTATCTGATGTAATCTAATAGCGAATGTGTGACCCAGACTGAGCTATCAGGCTGACCCAAGCAACTCTGTGTAATGTACAGCTGACACTAAATATTGTAAGGGTATGGAAAAGCTGCTGTTAGAGATCAATGGAAAAGTCAATGCATACTGCACTGTAGTGCAGAAGCATATAGTTTAGCTTCAGTTAACTTTAAGCTACTGATATCACATTCTGTTAGACGTCTAATTACATTAGCACAGAGCTCAGCCCAGCCTCATCCAAAGAAAGTATTCTGCTCCTTAAGCAATGCTCTGAACCTCACAGCTACAAACCCTGTATATTGCAGTCAGGGCAAAGGACAGCAAAGACTGCAAAAGAAATAAACTCTGTTTCTGGAAGAAGGCACTGAAGGTGTTAAGTTTACTAAAGCAATGAAGAGGCATATAAATCTTGCAGCATCATGTCAACATCTTCAGTTTGAGAGGCAGGAAAAATATTAATACATGCTGAAATTCCTCCCATTCTCTTTTCTGGTGCATAAGAGACAGCTATTGACTTAATGGTGCTGATAAATGAGTAGTTCAGTTGAGGTCTATGAAATGGCATTTTCTGAAGTAAATTCCAACTTGTGTTGCAGTCAGAAGTAAAATAGCTGTCAGAGAGATTTAACTCTCAAGGATCAAGTGTTTGTCAAGAGGATACGCTAAGTTCTATATTCTTATCAAAACACAATATTTCAAAACAGATTTACACTTTAGGAATGAAAACTGATAGTTCGAGAATGTTTAGATTATCATACGTAAATAAAATCCATAAAAGAGGAGTAATTCACTTTCATTAATGCTTCAGGCTGTCCTTGTCCTCAGAATTCATTCAGGAAGAACAGTTATTTGTCCACTCCGTTCCAGTACTACTGAAATTGGCGCACGTTATTCAAGCAATAAGGAAGCATCCTCTCAGACCAAGAGGTATAATCAACCATCTTATGACAGAAATATATTTGATTTGTTTTAGTTTATACAGGCAGGTCTTGAAGAGCAGATGATAGATTGATTTTATTTTTTTCTGTATAATATGTAAAATAAAAGAATTACAAAGTACAATTTATAACCCAAAATGATCAAGTACTTAGTGGACAGCTCTGAAACAGTGTTTCCAGGGCTTCTCTCTCAATTTCTTTTTCCAGTTCCACTTTGTACCTCGGCCCCAAACACAAGACAGTCTTTCAACAACATGTCTCTGACCCATTTCTCTCCTAAACAAGAGGCTTTCTGAATGCTTACTGTTGCCACTTAAAAAAAATAAAAATCTGAATTCCAAGGCAATATTGACATAACCAAGCAATTAAGTTATTTTACCAGCAAAAAAAAATCTATCTTAACTTACATCTTTCTATAAACCATTATTTTTATTTAATGATTCTCTAAAGTATAGAAAGAGAAATTAAGTGGTAACTTCAGGAAAGAGTTTCCATTTCTTTTATTTATACAATTAAAAACCCCCCATGGTTACCAGTACTGTAATAATAAAGCTTAATAATAATCCTTTTGGATCTGTCACCAAACAAGACTTTTTAAAGTTTTTTTGCCACTTCTTGAAAGGAGGAAGATTAACATAGTATGATTTTGTTAAAAGTGGTGGGTCTATGGAGTCTGTCTGAAAACACTCTGTACTTCAAGTGGAATGAGAAATATTTCACATCTTCTGCTGCAGCATAAGATACAAAAATATTTTAAAGGAACAATATATACATAGAAGGAAAGAATTTGCTGGAGTGAAGGAGCAAAAACTCAAACCAAAAAAACCCAAATCAAACCAACAACATTAAACAAGCATCAAAGTAGAATATTGATGGAAAGGATTATATTAATCAATCTTAAATGGCGTTTATTGTCTGTAAAGTTTAATGCATTGTATATTATTATTCAAGTGTTGGCTAGACTCAAACAACATACAGTAAGCAGGCCTCCAGCAAAGTCAGAGCACTATAAATTGCTAGATATAGAAATATAGTATTAAATACTAATTTTTAATATGCTATATGACTTTGCCAGTTTTCTCATGTGAAGACTCCCTCTAAAAGTTCAAAACCCACTAATGGTAGGCTGGCAGATTTCCTAATGATACTCACAGGCACACACACACACACACACACACACTGCACTTGTCACCTGTGTCTTGAACAAAAAACAGATGGGAAACTGTGATGTGATAGGAAAGCATGTCCAAGATAATGCACTTTCCTGAGAAAACATGCATTTCTGTTAAATCAGACATCTTGCAATGGCAGACGTTGAGCAATGCTTGAACTGGAGCTTCCTCAGAACTTGGGCAGGTTTCATCTGCATCTGCCTCAAATTTACCACCTCTGGACCAAGAGAGAAAATCACTCTGGTACAGAGACCACCTGCAATAGGGATGCAGATACTACAGGCTCTTTAATATATCTGTCAGGGGTCTCAAGAATACTAATTTCAAAATACCCCTGAGTCATCACCACATGCCTTTAAATGAATTCTGAAAATCAGCAACTGTACCTGTGCAATTTTCAGTGCCAAAATACATACTGGTAGAGATTCTTATGTCAGAGCGGTTATGCAACTATTTCTTCATTGAAGATTAAGAAAAAGTCCAATGAAACAGCAGCAAAAGCTACAGAAGGACCCCAAGAGACTAACTCCAAAGTCTTCATACGTTTTATTTCACTAAAGACTTAATATGTTTCTTTTTATTTTATAAGCAGATTTATGAGCACCCTTGAAAAAACAGTATCATTTTCAGATAAATTCTATCTTTATCTACTGAAACCAGAAGACAAATCAGTTTTAGTATCCTAATTACAAGAAGAGAGATACAAGTTTAGACACTCAATCAAAACCAAAAAAGCAATAGGGGCAGATGGCCTGTAATAATAATTCTTTCATGCAGTGTAAAATCTCTTAATCCTTAAGACAGTAAAAAACCACCAGACAGTTTCTGAAAGTATTTGGCCTAAAGAGTTGTATTTTTAGTGTGGTAACTACTTCTGATGTTTTTCTTTACACAGTGTTCAGTGCAGGCTGTAATGCATTTTCAAGTTTTTCCCTGTTAAAGTGAGAGAATATTTTACTTAAAAGATTTCCACAGGATGAGAATTAACAATACTTCTCTGTATTAAAAAATCCCCACCTCTGATAGCCTTTGTTAGAATTACATTTCATTTTCAATAAGATCAATTTCTTTTCAACCTCTTCCATTTGGTGTTGTCATATTTAAATCAGAAAATATTTCATGAAGACAAGGTAAGACGCATCCTTGAAAATTTGGGATTTTCCCTGGAAAATCTACACACTAGCTGATGGAGACAAAAGATTAAACAGTAAGCAGTTTTCTGTGTTCAGTTGTAAGCTTGAGAGAGATAACTGATCCTTAACACAATGGAATACAATTGTGCAATAATATTTTTAAAAAGCTGTATGCTGCTTGAAAATCACAGCCTAAAGATTTTCAAGCTTTTCAATCCCTACCATGTTGTTCTGAATTTCCATAAACTTCCAATAAAGTTTTAGGTGAATTCAAGTTCTTATTAGGGTCTGAAGTTAATGATAGCAAAATTCTAATAAATTAACTCAAATTTCCAAGTCCTGTTATACTGGCCAAATACAGAAGTAATTAACAACTGCTCCTCAGCCAGTAAGTGCTCTATAAAGTCTGTATAATCTCTTAAAACAAATGACCATGGTGTGCTAATTAGAGGACCACTTCATATGATCAGAGGGTTTAAGTGCCTAAAAAACTGAGTTGATCTTAAGGCCTTAGTTATATGTCTTTGCAGGACTAAATCCAGCATGTTTTTAAAAGATTGCTTCAACTCCTACCACCATCAATTGGTAGGATTATGTAGAACTGAATGTCTGGCAGAGATGTTTAGTTTCTTTTATGTTACATCCTTAAACATATGTATATATAAAATAAATAATTAATTCTAATTACTACAATCACCTCAGCTCTTTAGCAGGTATCAAGTATAAGCTTTCATTATTGGGCTCAGAAGCTGACTTAGTTGACTTATTTTGTAGGGAACAATCCAGATGGCCTAACCTTGCTGTTGGCAGCATTAGAGATGAAACTAATCTTAAGTCCAGTTAAAGGCTTGCTTGCTCTTTGATCACACTAAACAAGGTTGAATTTATTTCATCTGAAGGTGTACCCTCTAAAACTCAAAAGAATAAGTGCTACAATGAAGCAATAGAAGCATTCATAATTTAAATGACAGCATGTTTTATACAAAGGACTGTCAAGGAATATGACAAGTCTTATGAAGTAAATTGCCTAGAATTTAAGGGATCTAATGCAGTTGGTAAAGCTAAAGGAGAAGGATTAAAATTCTAGGTAAAAGAAAGGGCAATAGAAAGAGCAGTTGTTAGAGATAGATGTAAGACCACTTTAATGACGACCTAGCACATTTCTATTATTTTACAAATAAAAATAATTGCCAATAAGGAGAAAAAAAGTTATTAATGGCATAATAAAAAATGAGAATTATAAGACAGAAACTCAAAGAACCAGAAGATGTAGAAAAGAAGATGGGATAGCCTAAAAACAATATGGCAGTTACAAGTTTAGGTATTTTTACTGCTTTAAATTCTCTTATTGATGATTACATGTAGGGTGTCTTAGAAAGCTCACACTGTCTTGTATAAATATCAGCAAAAACATGCTGCATAAAGATATTATGCAGGTAAAAACAGTGTAGATTAAATTTTGGGTTTTTTTCACACTACTTTCTTTGGGGGTTTGTGTGTAATACTATGGAACATTGTCTCAGCGCTTTATTTGATTTGTTAATGGTAAATAAGTTGAGTTCTTTTTCCTCTCTCCAGTGTACATGAACACAGCAGTCTTACAAAACATCGGAACAATAGAAGAAATCTCAAATTGCTGCAAAATTGTTTATCTAAATATAAAGCTTTATGCTCTAATTACCAGCAGGCTCACAAGGGATGAAACTAGAGGAGGGAAAATGAGACGAGTCACTGAAAGGAATGAAGCCATGAGACATCCCAGGGATGGTTTCTATCTGTACACATGTCCCTGAGATGTTCTCATTTGCCTGGCGGTATCTCATTAAGATGAATGGGCCGCTTCACAAGTCCTTGGAGAGTTTCTGAAAGGGCAGAGAGACATGAAAGAGAGAAATGATAGCATTTACCTTCTACACCACTTAATGGATATTTACTGGCACTTTACATTTTAAAAAATTACACAGAGAATCACTCAAATTCTTTGATATTTTTCACTTTTCTTGCCCAAACTTTCGCAAGCCCCTATTGAAGGAGGTTGGTTTTTTTTCTTCTATTTCTTCTAATTAATTCTAACAACAGAACTATATAAAGTTTCTGTTAATGTTTACAACTCTCAAATATAGCCTCCCAACAGGTAAGTGCTAATCTAAATATCTTCAGTATTTATAGGTTTCTTTGAAAGCCCATTAAAGCAGCCTGATTTCTTTTAAGTGCAGATGTACCTAATGTAGCCTCTTCAGCTGATCTGAAAGTTGTTAGTTTAAGAGTTCATGCTGACTGAAATGCCAGCAGTCCTTAAAGCAGAAGGATGAACCTGCTATTAGACTAGCATAATGTAAATTTCAGCCTGCCTATTAATAAAGAAATGGTGGTAGGTAGAAAGCAATGGTGGTAGGTGAAGTTCTGTTACAGCTCTAATTAGGCCAGTGTAATTTCCCAGGGAGACGTAAGGGCGTAGAAAATTTGAAGTCAATCTCCTGTTCAAAATAAGCACAGATGGTACACTCCATCCAGCACATGCCACTATGCTCCTTTCCCTCTGAACCAAACTGTCTCTGTATGAAGATGAAGATTTCCTTGCTAGATGGGACAACTGAATTTTTCCTGATGGAATAAAAGGACACCCCACAAAACCAGTCACTATTGCATCTTCCCCTAATTGTATACAGATTCTTCTTCTGTCTTCCTGGAAGGAATTATAAAAGTAAGTGATAGTGCTCTGCCTTCACTGCTACTTTGAGTAAAGGAGGGATTTTAGCAATACTAGCCATTTCTTCCAACACCTGTAAAGGTGAAGAGATTGACTGACCCCACAGCTGTTTGATGGTTAGGTATACATATGATGGAACAATCACATTTGCTATCCTCAAATTATGACAATTCTACACTTCAACAGTTTTATACCTGCAAATTCACCCGAAGGGTACATAAATTCCATCAGAATATTTTATGAAATACTTCTAAATTAGGATTTACATAGAACTCTTTCAAGAAGTGGGATTTTATTCTCACCCTCTCAAATCTGATGTAATATTTTTAACACCAAGTATCAATTTTCTATTAAGAATATATACTACATGAAGATTGCTAAATAAATCTGTTCATCTTTTAATCACTGCTTCTAATGATTCAGTCTTATCTGTTTAAGAACTCAAAATTAGAAATATGCACTTGAAGCCAGTTGGGTTTAAGTTAGCTCTGCGTGCTTAGCTGTTAAAGAAATGATGATGCTTTTAAGCAACTGAATAAACTTTCAGTCTTCATAAAACAGATATATATCTATGGACATTAATTCTGCAATTAACATAAGTGACAATAACAATGCAGAGTAGCCAAAGGACACTATTTAATAACTCATAGATAAAAGAAGCAAGGTTGAGATTATATCTTCTTCCCATCTTCTAAAAGAACAGGTCATGTGGAGCCATTTAACTTTTCTTTTCCTATGTTGATGTCAGCTTTGCAGTTATACTTGGCATAACAGCTTTGATTAAACATTTTATATAATTGTAAGCTTCCCGAGGGGACTCTGAATGGAACCATCAGGTGCTTGGGTTACATTCCAGATGGCAAGAGATTTGCTCAGTTTCACAGTCCTCTTCCCAATGATATTAAACCACAGTGGAATTCATTTGCAAGTAATTCTGACAACTATCAGGTTGGATTTCAAGGAATTAAAAAATCAGCAACTCTGCTTTTAAAACAAAATAGATGATATATAATTGTTTTTTAAACAATTCCATGGCTTTTTACACTCTCATTACTTAAACTCTAAAAACACTGCTGCTGCATGAAGGTTACAAGTGAACTGAACTGGCCTTCTACAGTTAATCCTTTTGCACTCCCAATTTAACGTGTAGCTAAATGGATAGTAGAGTAAACAACATGTAGAAGCAGATAGGTATGTTAAAGAAATGTGGAGAAGGCAGACTATAATGAGATTCATTTGGTCTACCATCACACCTAGCCACTATCTAGATAAACTTTACTACAGAAAGTTAGCTTCTACAAGAGAAGGGAAGCTAGAAGGGATCTAATCTCACCTGCAGAAATAGCCATGCCCAGGTACATCTTAAGGATGCTTACAAACCTGGAAATGCTGCTGCTCTATATTCCAAAGAGCTTCAGATGTGGAGGGTTCAGAAGGCAATCAAAATAATAATTCTCAGAAATCCCTAATAAGCCCGTTCCACTGTTTGCCATTCCCTGTTTCTAGTGGGTTGTTGATTGGTCATACTTGCTTCTGACTTTCAAGTACAACATTCTAATGAGTGCTTATATATGCATAGTCACAGAGCAGGAATGGCTTCTGGAATTTTCCTATCCCATGAAAATGGGCATATAGAATGAGACTTGAGCATAGTGGAGGCATTTCTACCCAAACCTTCAGCCCAAAAATTCTCTTTGGCAATTGAAGATTCCTAACCTCGCTGTTACGAGTTCAGATCCACTGCTTCTCATTATGAACAAAACTGAAACAGGCTGAGCTAATTACCGGCTTAGCACAAATTGGACATTCTTGTATTTTAGCACCCTATATGACTTAATCTGCTGGATTTCAGGCTCAACACAGCAATAGACTGGCTTTCCCCTTCCCATGCTCTTTAACAGGTGGCTGTGACAGCTTGAGGATGACTGAGAAAGAAAAAGTGCTTGTGGAGGACTGAATACCAGGTTTGCATTTCATAAAAAAAACAATAATAATAATAATGTCCTGCAAGAACTCTTTGGAAGAGTGGATATAGATACCCAGTCAGAGGAAAAGAGTTTGGAAAGGTGTTTTTCACTGACCTGGAAACAAAGTTTTGCTCTGCATGCTGAACAAAATTGTAATGCACAGTGAGAACTAAACCAATACTAACAACAAGGTGGATACTGGCTAAAAATAAAGGCTTATCAGAGGTACTGCTATGTGTGGATTCACTCAACATTACTGCAACAAGTAATAGCAAATGTGGTGACTACAGTTAAATCAATGCCTGATAACCAAGATGGAGAAAAACAAACACAAAAGGAATTTGTTCACCCCAATTTCCTTTGTTCACTCTGTATTACCCACTTTTTTACTGACAACAAGCATACTCAAAATTTAGACTGACTTGATTCTCATGTCAAAAACTACAGAGGGAATGGCACACCTTTGAATGGACTTCACTGTTAAACCAGCAGACTCTAGTTCTCAGCTGATGATCCATAAAAATACTGTCTGACAGAACTCATTATCCTCTGTAAAACAATCAAGGAATTTAACTGTGGGTAGTAATTCGAAAAATTAACATCAGTAATCTAATGTCAGACTGTCTTAACAATGTAAGATAAGACCGAACAACTCTTGAATCTTGGGTTATTTTAGGGCACAGCTATTTCAAACTCCACTTGACTCTGCTTAAGTGTAATAGATAACCGTTGCGTGGGAGCTTCTTAATAACAGTATGAACATGAATGTATTAATTCTGTGGAAAGACCTCTGCTTTCTTATCAGTATAGTTTGCAGACATTACCTTAGAATAACAGGAGAAGAAAAAGTTAAAGGAGTAGTTCACAAGGTGGGATTCTTTGAATCAAAGTAATGTAGTAATGTTAAACACAGAGTAAAGGTCAGATGAATCTGATCTTGGAAGATCAGGGTGATGAACAGCAACACAATAAAGCCTCTGAAATCTCAAAAAATAAATTAAAAAGAAATGTTGATATAGGATTTAGTCAATTTGCTGATGACTAATACTTTAATGAAAAATAAATCTTATGTTCTATCAGCTGATTAAAATGTCATGCCTGAACTATATTACAGATCTTGCAGTATAAATGAAAATTAAAAAGAACATTCTTTCATCTCATATATATATAGTATTATGGGACAAGTATTAGAAGTTTTAAACAGTAATGTATAGGTTTAAAGCATTTTTTCATAAAAGTAATTCTTAGAATATAACATTGTAAGAATAGCAAAAGTCACAGAAAGTTGTTAAAAAATTAATATATACCAAAACTATATGCCAAACATTACTTAAATTTTAAGTGTGAACACAGTTTTAAAATTACCATGACAGGCATCTGAAAGTATTTGTGTATGGTACTGTATAGTAAAAGTTCACCTGATGTTCTGGAATGGATAAACCAGCAGGTATTTGGAGAGGTTTTTGGGGTGTGTGTAATGCCAAGGTGCCATGCAAAAATTATTTGCAGCTACAGTCATGTTAACACAGTGTTGTCTACTCAAGAAACAGCTTTGTCATGCTACCCTGTTAACAGTACTTATTTAAAGAATAAGTATCTGAAACTTGATTCATTTTTAAAAACTTAGGCACCCATTGTGTGTCTTCTGCATTTTCAGTCTGGCAAGCTCTTTTCTGTTCTTTTTTATGACTTTTTCCCTACCTCTGAAGCAGAAAAGATGACCATTACCTACAGTGAGATAAAATGGGAAGTCCCATTAAGAAACTGTTAATCACATGGATAATTTTATAGATAGGTAAGAAAGTTCCTCCTTTTTTTAAGACCTGCAATCAATCAGAGGCCAAGGCTGCCTGACAGATTTGCTACTTATTACAAGTAACCTGAAAATGTGTGGGGAAAGATTCATTGATAATGAAATCATATTATTTTTTTTTCTTTTCTTTAAATGCAGACTTGTACTGTCCATTGTCTTTACACATTTTAGGAGACACACATGAACATTTAAAATAAAAATGTGTCAGCTTCTTAAGGAATTTTTCAGGAAATTTTCTTGGGATTTTTTAAAGAACAATATGGGTCAGATGGTGCCTGTCTCCTGTGAAGCTACATAGAGCTGCAGAAAGGAATAAATCCTCTGTATCTTCTCTTGTGCAACCATCTGGGAAGAACAGCAGCTCTGATATTGAGTAACACACCTGTTCTTTATGCACTTTTGTCCCAAGAAAAGTTTCTAGATTGCTTGGACAATCCTTGGGAAAGCAGAAGGAAGTGGATTTTCTGGTCTCTTTTAACAGATGTTGCTCGAGGTGCACATTATCTGCATGCTGTGCCTTTGGGAGGTCATTGAAAGGACATGGATTTTCCTAAAGGATTTGAAAGAAGAAAGGAAAGTAAATTGGCACGCTGAGTGTTCTAAAATACTGTTTCTTGTAACTGTCAAGTGTAAATATATCTGACCTTCCCCCTTTCAGATGTTCCTGTGTAAAGGAATCTGGGAGAATAGTAAATCTCCAGCTACACTAAAAAAGAGAAAGGAAATTGGGAAGATAAAGAAAGAGGCAATTTTTTGTTCCATGACTAAGTGAAAGAAAGGCTAACTCATCACTTCTATATAAGTTACATATATTATCAAAGTTTTTAACCTCAAAGCAAACAGTATGTCTCAGATTCACAATGAAAACCTCCCACTGCAATCAGTAAATATAGCTTTGGCATTTTCAGGACATAGGTTCTGGGACTGACTACCCAAAAGACCCATCAAAAATTTACTGAAGCTGGCAGTAAGGCAGCTTTTTTCCTCAAACAGGACTACACCAAGAACCCATGAAAGCTCAAACCTTTCTGAGAAATACAACAATGTATGTTCATTTTTCTCTGAATGGACCCTTTCATCTATTTCATCTTGTTATGTAAAAAAAAATATATATTTGATATCAACTTTACAATGAAGAGAAAGACTTTAAAAACAATGAGAAAATATAGCACAGGATGTAATACAGTAAGCAAAGGGAAAGCAAGTCACTTTTGGATTCTATTTTAGGGTAATGTTTTTATTAATTAAGCTCACAATTACCGAGCATCTGTCAGCTATGGCAAAATGTTAAAGAATAATGAATGAAAGATTGTACTGTAGAGAAAAAAAATAGTTGATAATGAGCTGAGTATAAAATTATCTCGTGTAGTCCCTCAGAAGAACAGTAGATTGTATCACGAGGAATAAACTAAATTTGTTCACAGACCCTGCGTTGGAAATACACACAGCTACATCTGGCTGAGTCAAGGGAAAAAAGCTACCTTGTACTTTTATTCTCCTGGGTGGTGCAGACTGACACTTTCAGGTGGCTGAAATCACAGAGCTAAATATTAATTAGAGAATGTATTTATTATAAATGTAGGTAAGCCTTTCTGAGAAAGGTGTACATTTGTATGTGTACATTTTCCAAACAGAGGCATTTTTTCCTGATTCAGACAGTTTAGGTAAATATATTTTTTCTGGAAGAAATCATGAACAGTCTATTTGGGATACTTCTGTCCCATATTTTTTTTCATAATTCTTGGAATTATTTTTCAGTAATGAAACCAAGGAGCAGAAAATACAGAATGAGACTATGTAACTGCTTTTCAAGAAGTAGCTACCAAAATGCACATCCACAAAGTAAGATCTGCATTTTAACCCATACAGATCTTGTATAGTGAATAAAAAAGTAATGTTTTTGATATGAATTTTAAGCAAATAATCTAAAAGATAACCTTAAATCCCAAGAATTTTCACATGCAATTGGAAAGTTTCTATGTAGTAACAGACATAGAAATCACACCAGTATAACTTCAAATATTATTCGTGTAGGTGTTTTAAACTTTATTTATATCTCTAACAATGTAACTATTCCTTGTGCATCCCAGAGTTCCCTATGTAGCACCTTTTAATGATTTCTCATTTATTATGAGCTACAGAAAAGGTTAATGCTATCCTTTTATGTTCTATGCACTTATTTTGTCAGAAGAGCCATATAGCAATCTCCTTCGGCTGAGTCCCTGGCCATATTGTTTTGCTATGTGTTTATTCATAGTACAGTGCCAGACAGATTTCCACTGTCAATTAAATCGCTGTTTGATGCTACAGCACCAAAAATATATAGCACCATTACTGATTGAAGAAGATAATAAACTGAAAGGCTCCAATGCATTCTTAAAAATGAGCTGCAGCAAAGCAGCTGTAAATCTGAGTAACTGCTACGTGGCTGCTGCTATAACCAGGAAAATTCTTACTTCTGTGGACTAAGCCTGTGGTGATAGAATAGTGAATTGGGACTGCCCAACTCACTCATCTTTTCCTTTCTGCCTGTTAAGAACATTTTATTTTCATATTTTTGCTATCTTCATCCTCTAATACAGCTATACATTAGACATCAAACCACAGGGAAAAATGTTTCTTTAACTGTATCAAATCAATTATTAAAATAGAAGCTATTTTTATTGTCTTGGCCTCAAATACTTACAAACAATATGAATTTTCCTTAATTGCACCTGAGGAATTAAAAATGTAATGCTAATATGCAATTCTGCTATTAACATACTTTATCTAATGACATTTAAATTAAATATTTTGTGGGGGTTTTATCCCTAAAAGTCAGGTTTATTTTTATTTTCCAGGATAAAACAATACTAGTTTTACATTCTAATTAGAAGCAATCATTGTAGCAGACAGTTTCCAGTTGAATACTTCCCTCCCTGCTTAGGCGTTTACATGTCCCTTGGCATATGTCTCCTTTTTTGTAGCAGTTCAACATTTCTCCAGTGTACAGTATAAGTCAAACCAGGTTATCAAGTGCTGTGACTGAAGCTATAAAGGCAAGGAAGTAAAAGATGAGGAGGTTGTCATATGTATTTATATTTCTTCTTATTACTTCCTTTCTGTATTTCCTCCTTCCCATCTTACAGAATCATTATAAATTCATCACCCATCCTGGGCCCACAGATGCCAGGAAGCAGATAATTACCAAATCACCGTGTCTCAGAAGAGGCAGTGCACAGAAACACAGTAAGTGTGTTTGCCCTACAGGCCAGCACTGCTCACCACAAATTGCTTCTTAGCTATATCTGCCGTAAGATAAAGCTATAATCAAAAAGCTTCCCATGAACTCTCATATAGTGTTCACTGACATGGAGGGCAAAATAAAAAGGAGACTGACTTTAAAATTACTCATGCAAACAGCTTGTAAGTATGTACAATGCTCTCCTCCCACCCAACCAAGCTTTCTCTACAGATCTTTTTTTCCTTATCTTGCAGTCCTAGCATGATTCATTTCGTTGAATAAAATAATATATATGATTTAAAAGTTTAATGACGTTTTGATACAAAAGAGCATTTGAATAATTACAACTGAAAGACATGAAGTTAATATTAGATATAAAATTTTGCCACTCATTCTATACATTAAAACCAGTTAAGCTTTCAGGGAGCACTTGCTTGAACTTTCCCAGTGTGTTTTAGTGTGAACTGGGCTCATCCCTCTAAATTATGATAGCTATTAGCAACTTTAAATTATTCACAGTTAATGAGGTATAGGAAAGCCCTCAGAACTCCTGAGGTTAGAAGCACAGAAATCCTTTTAGATGAGTATTCCATCAGCTGTGAAGGCTTGATGCCTGTATGGCCACTAAAACAGCCTTAAATTGATAATATGCCACTATAGCACTGAATAGTAATGGCCCTGAACTCCACAGTTCAGGCCATACTTTTCTGGGTATCCTGTAAACAGAGAAGTGGATATAGTTCCTGCTACAGACACAACAACTTAATACCCTAATAAACTAATAGATTATTAATTGCAATTTTTTGGAAAATAATATGACCAGTTTCTGACCTCAGTTATGCCAGTACCAACCTACTATAACTTCCCTGTAATTACCATTAATCAGTAGGCTTTTTCTACAAGGTTCCAGAGTAGGTATCTTTTGTAGTATGTTATATATAAAAAACAGATATCATTGTTCCCATTATTTTCTAATACTATTTACTTTCCTGCTAAAATGAAGGTAAATGAACTCACTACCTGAAGAAACATAGGATGACAGTGGGCCATAAAGATAAGAAACTGCAAAATCAACTCTTCTCCTTGGTTCGTTCTCAGGCATGCAGAAACACCTGCTGAAATATGAGTACATGAAAGTACACACACAAAGGATTGTTTTCAGTTTCTTGTAAAGAACTACAAATATTCGCAATGTATTCTGAAAAATAAGAAGTAAAGTACACGTGATTTTATACCTAATTCTTTTCAATAATACTTGAGATTTAATTCTCAGCTTTTTGTCATATGGGGAATGTCTGTTAAGAATAATCCTTAGCTTGCGATGTAGGATATCTTGACTATCTCAAATGGCTACAAACATCACCTTTTCCAGTTAGGGTTGCTACAAGTTCTTTGCAGTATTTCTATAGATCATAAATTACAAGTATGTATTAGAAAAAGATTGTTAGAAGATACATTTCCCCATATATGGATCATTCAATTGAAACAAATTTTTGTTGAATTTATAAGATGAAGAGCAAAGTTTAGCAACAATTAGCATGCCTCTTCCAAAGATGGAAAACTTACACATTAGGAATAAATTAGAAAAAAAATGTAATAGCAGCAACCAGTAGTGCCTATCAAATCACATCTCACTGACGTACTGCAGAATTCCTCAATACAAGACAAACATATTGTTGATAGGTACAAATGATAAATCTCATATCTCACTTATTCTTATTACACTTACTGTTATTATATTATCATCATTTCATGATGATATAGCCATTTCCTTTTTGCTATAATTTTTCTAAAGTAAATAGTACTTCTTCATGATACATTAAAGTAGATATATGCACTGCATTTTTGTTGTCTCTTACACTAATATTTTATTCTGAAACAAATTCTGAAGGCCTGCTATCACTGGATAGAAGATGGAACTGATGAACACATAACCAAGGCTGCCTTTATTCTTTTTAGTGGCTGGAAAATTTCCTAAAGTAATATATGTAATGTTCATGTATTCATCACTCATTTCTGATGTACTCTGAGTAGTTCTCAAGTTAGAAACAAACCTACACAGAAATGGAACTGAATTTATATTCACTTTTCAGGGAAGATTTCTTCTTCTGAGAGGTTCCACAGAAGCCTTGGGACCATTCAAGTCAGCACTGATGAACACTGCCTGTGAGGATGTGAACTTCTCTTACTTTGTGGCAATCCAGTGACTATGGAGATATTTAGGACTTTGATGCTAAAACTGATCTTTGATAATAAGTAAGAAGAAGAAAAAAAAGCAATCTATTGCATGCATGCATAACCTTATCTTAATTGCCAGCAAGTCAAACCAGCCTTTTTTAATACCTCAGACTTCCACATATTCACCACAGAAAGCTGTATTTGCGGTACTTCCAGGCAACTGAAACTCAGGAGAGCCAATTAAGATGAGTAGAGCCAAATGGGCACATTTTGACACAGGCAAGGACAGACTATGAAAGAGTAAATGCTTTGATCTGAACCCCAGCCTGACTAAGGGAGCACATATAATGCAACCTCATTACAAAGCAGCGAGCCTGGCATTAAACAGTAGCCAGAAAAAGGAAAATAGGTTCCATCCATCTTGGTGAAAATGTGATGAGCAGCATTAGGCCAGTTCAAGATTTTGATTTATTTTCACATCTGTCTCTAGAATTAAATGATCCAGTATTGTGACATTAATGGAATATCCAAATAAAAGTTATTGGATTTGGAAAAGCCTTCCTTTGATTTCAGAACCTGCTACTCTTACTGCAAATTTCACTCACTGCAGGAGATTGTGATGATTTGGTTTCCTCTGTGCCTAATTTTTATAGGATTGTGTGTAATGGCCTTGATCTTGAACATTGTTTCTGGAATGCCTTTTTTACAGTTTTACTTTTCCCTTTCAAGAAGTCTTCTTTACAGCATTCTTCTCTATGTATCCAGTTCTGTTTCCATGTGCATGCAGGTCTTCCTGAAACCACTGAGTTTCAGAAGTCATATGAATATGGTTGCTTTTAAGGTAAGTTTCTATTCAGATAGAATTACAACATTTCAGAGCAGGGTTTACAGTTCCAGCTTGGCACAGGCCTGGACAATACTAAACCACAGTCATGGTCCCTCACTCCCTCAGTGTGAAAGCCACAAGTAAAGAGAGAAGGAAGAGGGAGAAAGGAGAACTAGATGCCTGCAGCTAAATTTTGCCTCTTGTTGCATTCAAGCAAACACATTGAAGCAATTCAGCACAATGTCCCCAAAGATTTTAGTAGGCAGCTGGTATCACTCACAGCTCACCACATTGCCAAAAGAGGAGGGGAGGATGAGAGTCACATAACTGTAGCACCCAGAAAAGTTAATTGCTTGATACTTTTTAAGAAATAACAAAACCACAACTCTGTATTTTTATGACCTTTTTTACAATTTAATGCAGTTTGTCAGTTCTAAAAAAGGAGCCACATGGCTGAACACATACCTCCTTATTAGTTCTAGTAGTCTGCAAGGGTCTTTCTCCCTAAAGATATATCAAACCCCTAATAAATACTGTTCTTCCACAGTGGTTTGCCCATTTCAGATTATGAAAATATTCTGGAATATTTCAATACTCAGTACAGTGTCCACATATGATGGAGCTAATCTATTATATTTTAACAGATAGACTTATTCAATAGGTGAACTTTTAGGTTCTGTCTCCTTTATCAAACATAAAGGGACGTAAATCCACAAAGATGAACTGCATTGGGAGACAGGTACTTAATGACTAGTCTGGGCAGAGAAAGAATTTTTAAACAAATAATACCAATTCCAAGCATCCAAATTCAAAAGATAAGCCTGCAACCATAACATTGGCTTTATAGTCTTGACAGGAAGAAGAAAATAGGATTTTTCTTCTTCTTTTCATCCCACTGAGGTGCACTTGTGAATGTTTTCTAATTTAAAAAAGCCAGCAATAATAATTAAAAATAAATAAATAAATAAACAAAGCTTAAATTCTGAGTATTCAGATGAAACCTGGAGGTTAGTTCTGATTTTTGGAAGAGGAAGACCATGACAAGGCAGGGATCAGGGAACCATGACTAGTAAATCATGGGACTTGTCACTGACTTTAGGGTGGGTAAAATGTTACATTATTTGATTTTTTTAATAAAAATACATATATTCATGAATGTTAAACTAATTGAGTACTAATTTTATGTGGCTCTTAAAGACATCATTTTATAAATAGATACCAAAATACTCGATGAAAGTAATCAGAATCAGTACAGGTACTTAACAGATGTAAAAAATGTGACACAAGGGACTGAAACCACCTGACAAAGGGAGCATCCACCAACACCCTCGTATTGACCTTATATCTCAAAAATCCTGCAGCAGCATTCCTTACTCAACAGTATCCAAAAAGAGGCATTTCTACATTACAGATTTTACTCAATTACAATGAACTGTCAAAGTTCTATAAAGCACAGACTGTTATGTGCAGTATCTTGCAATTTGCTCTTTTTATTGTTTTTCTAAAAATCTTACTTCAATGCTTAGCATAATCGCCTGCTAAGAATGATTTTCTGCAAGCTTCAGATCTAATCTAAATATAAATACCTGTTCATATTGTCTTTATGAATGTGTAAAGCTTTTAGGTCTTAAATTGGAGAGAAAACACACCAAACAAATTCTAATTGTTTTGACTCTGTGTCTCTGACACCCAACAAATTAAGTAAGAGCACTGTATAAAAACAGAAAAGTAGAAAGGATAATTTCAAGGTAATTATTAGATTCATTATTTATTTGTCAATAACACAGAGTAAAGCTAAATCACTGGAAGAACCATCCATAGCACAGTTGTTGCCAGCTTGGCAAAGCAATACCAAGATCCCCCTTTCAGTAACATTTCAGTGTGTTTGCCCTAAGTGAAAAAATCAAGGGGTGCCATATCATTAAACTGAGTTTATTACAAAATTTCATCAATATTTATTGTAAATGTTTGACAATCAGCACCTAAAGTTTATGATTTAATCCCCGGAAAGCTTATGTGCAACTTATATTTACTCAAATGCTTAAAGTTTATATTGTGTATAAATCTTTGGGTACATGTCCAAGTCATCCATTTAATCCTTGTGATATAAAAAATGTGTCACTATATAATGTATCACTGTCATTATTTCTGGAATAGGAACTTTGTCTCAGAAGCTCACTCGGACCACATGAGCTGACAAGTCAAGATTTCCAAAACTGCACAAGAACACACAGGAAAAGCTGAACAGAAGAACAATCTGAATTTTCAGAATTACAGTTCATGTTTACAAACCTCAATGATTTTGAAAGATAAAATCATTTTGTTGATTGTTTACAGTTTACAACTGTTTCCTAGCTGTGACCTGTCACATAAGACAATCCATTTAGTTTTGGAAGTGAAAAAAAGACCATTTGAATGGAAGCGTAAAAATCAGCTTATACTTGTAAAGGCTCAACTGCACTTTACAAAGAGTACTCACAGACAGCTTCCATTCATTATGGAGCATGCTTCTAATTTCCTACTGCTGACTCACAGCAATTAAGCTAGGAAACATAGCTGAGATGGAAAGACTCTGGCAGACAATTCACTGTTGGAAAATAAGCTTATTCACAATTGTGGATTTGGCTCTAGGGGCAAGAAATGAGGTGTGATGAAATCCTACAATAGGAAAATTTTCATATGCTTTAACTTGAAAATTACAGAAAACAGAAAGAGGTGTATGGAATAATTAGGCTGACAATACTATGCAGGCAAAGCCATAAAAAACCAAGCAGCTGAAAGCAGAAGCAAGGTGTATAAAGCACTGGGTTTCTTTAATGATGGAATAATCTCTCTCACATCAAAGAAAAGGTTTGGGTAAAAAACTGCATTGTTCTGACAATATTAAAGCAGCATATGCAAACAAACCAAGGATAAAGTTGCAGTGGTGCAAAGCACAACAGAATTCATAAATGGGGCTGTAACGTACAATCTCATGAGCTAAATACTCATAGATATCAAGTTTTCAATATTTAAGCAAATACCCACAGATACTTGGGTAGTACTCTGTTACAGTAATTGCAGACACATTTTCAAACCTGTAACCTTTAATCACATGAGGTTTTATTTCTTTGTTCATTTAAACCAACTCTGAAACTAAGTGGGCTCAGTACAGAATGAGAGGACAGAGAAGTTTCCAACAGCTGATTATAGCTCCCCATAACCTATGTTTGCATAATAGCAGCACAGATTTAGCTGTGGCACATTACAGGTCCCAAAGAAACTACCTGTAACCAGTGAGCTGGGGTGAAACACTGGTACCATATTCATCACGCTCTTGTAATTATGTCCATGACAAGAATTAATAGATGAAAAAGCTGCTTCAGCTTTTTCAGGTATCTACTCTAAAGTAACTTGTTAACATCTTCACCTATATCTGCAAGGAGAATAATTGCACTTTTAATATTTTAGATTGTTTCATTCTTTTTCTTTCATGTCCAATTTACCTCAGAAAGGTTCTATTAACAGGAATTTAGATTTAAAAAAAAAAAAATCCCACCCACTATTACATTCCAGATTTTTCATTCTTTCTAATGGTATTCAGTTTTTAATCTGGTACCAAATTTATAAAGCTTTCAGAATAAGATTCTCTCAAACACTGCAGCAGAAGTAGATGCTACTTGGGGTTTATAATGCTCTGCATTTTATATTGTGTCTGTTGAATCCAGTTGCCAAGGTATGCATTTTTCCCGGGAAAATGTTTTCTAAACTGTGAGAGGGGAAACCATGCATAATTTGTTTCATAAAGCTCATTCTGTACAAGTCACTTTGTCCATTACATGTCTTCTATTTCAAAAGATGGGTTTTTCAAAATAGGTTTTATTTTTTAAGTAAATGCACTTCAACAAAGGAACAAGTTCCATGCATGTTACTGATATTTCAGATCACCAGTAATATAGGCTATTTTTGTATTTTAAGATGATACATGTTCAAGAACAGTAGGGTTATTTTATGTTAGCAACAGTCCTTACAGGAGGTGGTATTCTAATCATTCTTAAGGTATAAAGTGCAAACTACTGGTCTGGGCAAACCTTCCAGCACAGATGGGTTGCTTCTGAAGTCAGAGATTTTCAAGCAGTTGAAGCAAGAAACAATTATTTCCCACTTTGCCCCAGAGCATTTAGAATAAAATAAATAAATGAAATAAATATCTGATCAGTAGTGAAGAAAGAAATAGTGCTAGTGAAAACACTGCTCAGGAACAAATACTCTGTGCCTAGCTTTCTAAGTGAAGTAGGCATCTGAAAAAAAATACACATAATTTTAATACATATGTAGGGCTAGACAGCTTATAAATATTTTTACAATCAAATGCAGAAAGGGGTGCAATTTTTTTCTTATGCAGACTATGTTAATATCATTCACCATCTTATTAACATTTAAAGCTTTCAAGCACATAGCAATATTATTTAGAACTACAAGACTATTTATCATTCTCAAGGTCAGCTGCTTATCTGCAACAAACTAGACTTTAATCAGCCACAGTGTTCTGTGACAATAAACATCTCAGATCATGGATTCTCTTTCATACTATGAAGAAAACATGACTGTAGGGAAATTCCATCTCTTGAAATCTAAAAAAAGTGCTTGTAGTTCCCTGTTAAGGGACTCTATCCTTAGATGACAAATTTTTCTTTTTCTCCTTTTTCTGTTGTCATTGATCCTATAACAAACTTGTTCTAAGTTTACAGATACGTACACTTAACACTTGTTTTCACTGTCACAGACATTACAGCATTTATTCATTTAGGGGAAAAGAGGTTATATTCTATTTTTAATAAGCTTTCTCCAGTGAAAGAGTTTCAATGTCATTGGTCATGGACTTAGAACTCCAGACAGGAAATCACAGAGACATCTGAAGCCTGAGATGCTAACAAGTACAAAAAAGTCATTATTTATTCTCATGCCTACTAGAAGAGTGGTGTACACAGTTACAGCTAAGGGGTAAAAATATCCTATCAGCCCAAACATGTCAAGCGTCTGTAAATTCAATAACTGTTGACAAAAAAAACCCTATTGACTAAAAATACGAACTTCACTTAAAGCAAATCCAGTTCTCAGGACTAAAAAATTTTATATGGGAAACTGTTCTGTGTGAAGTATTCATGAAGAAGAAAATATAAGAAAAAAAAAAGAAATCCTGCAAATAAATTATGAATTATTTTCTCAGTTGTTTTCAGGACACCAAGTGATGTGCTTTGGTGTCTCAAAGTTTTCTCTGCTTTAAATATAAAACATTATCATATTTTAAAATTTAATGAACAAGTCATAAGGATATTACAAAAGATCTGTGAATAATAGCTGTCTCAAAAGTATTTTAGATAGGTAAAGTATAATGTTGGCTTTAAAATAAGTAGTTTATAATTTGCCAACAGAATAAGCTACCTTTTGTTAGTGAGACATTTTCTTCTGGGCAAGATGTATTAAATTCTAGGGAAAATAGCCATATGTCTATTTCCAGGCCTCATGCTTTGGTGTACAAGCATGTACATTTCAAATATCGGCATTAAAATATTTTTCTGCCTTTACATAGAAGTAGAGGAAGTATCATAGTATTACCAATACTCCTACACTTTTCTGTCCATTTTCTATTTGACATTCATCTCACACATTCTTCACGTCTCTCTAACTAAATATCTGCACCATCCATATACATCTCTGACTAGTTTGTGACTTCTTTGCCTGGGTCTTCACAATCAAGGGCTCCAGCCACACTGCCTAATTGCAGAACGCAAAGGCAGGGACTGGGAGAAGGAATGTCCCACTGTAAATGAAGATCAAGTTTGAGACCCATCTACAGGTCCTGAGGTGGATGAAGTTGCTAAGCTGCTTTCCATCACATTTGAAAATTCATGACAGTCTGATGACATTCCCACTGATTGGAAAAGGGGAAACTTACCTGTCATTTTCAAAAAGGGGAAAAAAAGGAAGACCCAGACAACTACAAGCCTGTCAGTCCCACTGTGCCTAGCGGGATTATGGAGCAGATCTTCCTGAGGGCTCTGCTAAGGCACATGGAAAATGAGGAGGTGAATGTTGGCAACAACCAACATAGCTTCACCAAGGGCAAATCATGCCAGACAAATTTGGTGTCCTTTTACAACACAGTTACAGTGTCAATGGATAAGGAAAGAGCAACTGATTTCATCTGTCTAAATTTGTGCAAAATGTTTGACACTGTCCCACACAACATCCAATCTCTGGATGAACGGTCTACTTGATGGATAAGGAATTGACTGGATAGTCACACTCAAAGAGTTGCCCGAGTGTATACCAGTGACTGAGTGGCACTCCTCAGGAATCAGTACTGGGACTGGTACTGTTTAACATCTTTTGTTGGCAACATAGACAGTGGGATTGAGTTCACCCTCACAGCAAGTTTGCTGATGACACCAAGCTGCATGATGTTTTCACACTGGAGGAAAGGGAGGCCATACAAAGGAACCTAGGCAGGCTTGAGAGGTCAACCCCATGAAATTCAACAAGGCCAAGTGCAAGGTCCTGCACTTGAGTTGGGGCAATCCCAAGCATAAATACAGGTTGGGCAGAGTGTGGATTGAGAGTAGTCCTGGATTGAGAGTTGTCCTGAGAAAAATTACTTGGGGGTGCTAGTTGATGAAAAGCTCACCATGAGCCAACAATGTGAATGCAGCACAGAAAGACAACTGTAACCTGGACTACATCAGAAGTGTGGCCAGCAGGCTGAGGGAGGTGATTATTTCCCTCTACTCTGCTCTGGTGAGACCCCTCCTTGAGTACTGTGTCCAGCTCTGGAGCCCCCAACACAAGAAGGACATGAACCTGCTGAAGCAGGTCCAGAGGGCCACGAAGATGTTGAGGGGAAGGAACACCTATCCTATAAGGACAGGCTGAGAAAGTTGGGGTTATTCAGACTGGCGAAGAGAAAGCTCTGGGGAGACCTTATTGTGGCCTTCCAAGTATCTGAAGGGGGCCTACAAGAAAGCTGGAGGTATTCTTCTTGAGGGCGTGTAGTGATAGGACAAGAGGTAGTGGTTTCAAACTGGAAAAGGGTAGATTGTGATTAGAAATTTGGAAGAAGTTCTTCACTATGAGGGCGGTGAGACACTGGAATGGGTTGCCCAGAGAAGCTGTGAATGTTCCATTCTTGGAAGGACCCAAGTCTGGGTTTTATGGGGCTTTGAGCAACCTGGTCTAGTGGGAGGTGACCCTGCCCATGGCAGGGGGCTTGGAAATAGATGATCTTTAAGGTCTCTTCCAACACAAATCATTCCATGATTCTATGATCCTATGACTAAATTCCCTCTCCATGCACAAAAATGGGGCTACTGACTGCTGTTCTGAACAGACAATGGCCTACACAGACATTAGGTTTGATGCAGAACAGCCACTATGCTCTTTCATAGCATAAATTTTAAGGCAAGGTGTACACTGTTTTCCTACATGACACTTTCTGCCAGCAGATCTTTTTTTGATATTTCCAAACTTTATTTTTTCAAAATAGCTAACCAGCTCATTCTTTATTACAACATTATGATTCATTTCATAACACTCTTAAAAATATTTAAGGCTTATTAAAAACATTACAGATCTGTTCAGATGAAGTTTTACATCTGAGAGCATGAACTTACCCCCAGCTGAAATCAAGTTAACACCATAAGAGTTAATCTCATTATCGTAAAATAGACATGTAACTTCAATCCTTCCAGGTTCCTCTGGAGGGACCTCTCTTCATCTACTGTACAAAACTAAACACAGATGCTTTAAAATTTACCTGGATTAGATACTTAAAGGTAGCCTAAAGCTTGCAGTATGGACTCACCATAAGCACATTCAAGCCATAAGTGTGTCTTTGAATATTAGTCCAGACACAGTTCTTGGTATTTAGCAAAAACGCAGGAATGGACAAGCTCATATAGCCCAACAAAAAATGTTTTAAAACCCAAATTAAAATAGGATAGTCAAATTTTCAGTGGCTTTAATTTAGTAGTGAAAAAGGCCTTATTTGAACTGTGACCTAAATGAAACAATATCATTAGCACCAAAGCCATCAATTCTCACTTGCAAGCCTTTATTTCAGATCATTAAATGACAACTGTGTACCTAAAAACCAAAATATTGGGATGGCATTGCAAAATTTTTCTAGATACATATTTTAGATATTAATAATACATTATGACTGTTGTCTAAATTTTGTATATTGTGCTATCCATTATTATTTCTTAATTATGTTTTAGCACCAGCAAGTAATTAATTTTCATCACACTCTTCTACTTGAAAGACTTCAAGAACCTAAAGGCATTCTGCAAAATCTTTGAACTTTCAATTTCCTTTGTACTTTCCCTTTCTCTCCCTATTCTGCACACTTACATTTTGAAAAATATATCAAAAAAAGGTCACAAGCAAAAAAGACAGCTCTAACAGCCCTAAAAACAATAAAGTACTGCAGTAAACAGAATGAAAAGTAAATCTTTATAAACATAGTTCATGAAGGCAACAAAGATTGTTGTCGAAACAATTTAGTAAATTGTTCTTTAGTGACACTGTTGCCACTAAAGCTTACATCTCATCTCCAAAACTACTAAATTGAATGTCCTTGGCATTCCAGTTTCCTAAACCATGAACTAAATTCATTCTCAAGTGGACTTAAATTACTAAGCCATGATGTTTTGCAAATTTCCCTAATTTTATCCAAGACCTTTTCCTTTGATTCATTATAGACCTTTTGGAAACAGAAACCATTAGCTATTCCCAATGAGGATTGTCATTTTGTATACAAAGAAGTAAAATCACCCATGTATCTTAAATTTTAGTCTTCTAAAAGGAAAAAAAAAAAAAACCAAAACACTGAGTTTATTTCAAAACAATTCCAAACAGACATGACTACATAGTACCCAGGTGGGTAGCAACAATTCAACAAAGCACATGTAATATCTTCCAGAAGTACTGTTATTTAGGAATAGGGTGTAATTTTCAAACACCAATGGTACAACTTGACATCTGCATACTTTACTATGGATCACTGTTGGTGATATACTTATGGTGATAAAGTGTACTATCTTAGCTGTATTTTGTACATTGTTTAATATCTTTATTTTCAATGTAGAGCATCTTCCCAGCTTCATTAACAATCTATGGATGTTTTTAGACTTGAGCATTTTAAAAAAAATGCATCAGTAACATTAACAGCACTGATATATATTTTTTCATGAATTCATAAAAACACCCAGTGACAATTCAAAGAATTAGAAAAGGCAATTAGTAAGAAGCAAACATTTTTATTGCAATTTGCTTTTTCAGTGCCAGTCAAGAAATGACATATGGACAAAACCAGACAAGGGGCTAGCTGGCTAACAGGTAGGTGAACAATAAAAAGGACAATGTTAAAACAGTCCAAAAAAGTGTTTTCCATGTCAGGCTGTTGATGGGTTCCTGAAGAGGTGCAAGGACTAAAGAAGGAAAGGCGAAGAGAAAGCTTGGTATCGATAGATGCGAAGAAAGAGGCAACAGTGATGATGTAGGACTTGATGATTTTCTTTCTGACAAAGACAGCGGACTCCTACACAGACAAGGAAATGAAAGCAGGATGCAGAAAATGTGATGTATGCATAAAAAGACACTTTAAGGTATGAATATCCAGATGAGATGCCACCGCCATGGCAGAATACTGTTTCTGGCCTATGAGGATATAATGTCATGTGCAGTTCCTCCCTGTAAAGGGGTGGCTGTTGTGGTTTTGTTCATATTGCTAATCACAAAAAGTTACATGTGCTTGCTGATGGCTTCTGCAAGACATGTACCACTCCACAAACACAGCTCCAGGGCTCTAATAGAAAGGGTGTAATAATCCTGCGGAGGAATAAGCACAGCCAGCAGGAGTGTGGCACTGCTCCACAGAGAAGGAAGCAGCGGTCCTGAGGAGAAACAGCAAGCACGCACAGGATAAGGGGCTGCCGCAATCACTGCTGGCACTTGCTTGCCTGGAAGTTAGATCAGCACAGCTGGGATGCATTAAGCAGCTCAATATAAGTGCATCTGCATCATGGGATTTGGTTTCAGAATTCTCTGAATTCAAGAATGAATTTGAAACAAGAGAGATTATTCCCAAACCAAAACATGCTGTTCTTTCAACTGCTCACATTTGCCATTACAAGCACTTATGGCGCCTGCTGTGCTGAAGAACAAGGCAGAAGAAGATACCATAGCCAGTTACATTTCTGACTACATCATCTGCCATTGACAGGAGACTGCAGTTCCACAGATTCATGAAAATGATGAGGGTACTTCTGCCCCACCACTGAGCTCTGATGAATCACTGAATGCTGTCAACACTGGCCATTCCTTCAGTTACATGTTGTAAAGTCTGTGCTTCATCTGCGCAGCTTTCTACTGCCATCCTCACAACGCATAACTACAACATGCTGCCAAATCGTGCCATTCCACCTGTAGCAAGTTGAGATATTCAGTTTTCTCCTTGGCTAAACAAGTTATAGAACTGACTGCCAGAGATCCACCACCAGAACGTATTTTCCCAGAACATTATGAGGGAAAAACTATTTGAAAAATTACTCAGAAGGTAAAAATCATATCACTATTCTTAAAGAAGATTGTTGGGCAATTTTAGCCATGTTGCAATTAACCAAAATATTCTGTGTTTGAAAGTATATCCAGAAGGAAGTGGTAAATGAGTGTTATTCTGTATGACGTGAGATGCCATCCAAGAAGGTGCTGTCTCAAATCTGCATTGATGCCCCTGTGTTTTTCAAAAAAGAACCCTCAGACTGTGGCAGACTCTGCACTTAAAATGAGTCAAGATCACAAACACCCACTGTAGCAGTTTCTGCTCTTCATCGACTGTGACTAATGAGTTACCAAGTCCTGTCATACCCAGCAATAGACCTGCATTTCTAATGAACTTGAGGACTTTGCAAAATTCTCACTCATTTAAGCTATCACCATCAAAAGATCAGGCTGAATAAATGATGCAGACTGATGAAAGTGCTTTAGAAAGAACTCCTGAGGCAGACTGGTCAAAAGAAGCTTGTCACATCCCTCACCCCTCAGCAGGTCATGTTCATCACTGGGCAAGGGCAATCTGTGAGCAGCAGTGCTACAACTCAGACTCCACCTACATCTCTTGAATGGGGTTTTATTCCACTACTGAACAGCCCCAATTCACAGCCTGACTCTTATTCTTGTTACTCAAGAGAGACACATTGCTGCTGTGCTTGGGGTACATGGGGACTTGCAGTATCCTAAGAAACTTTCCCAGTTGAGAAGGTAGACATAGTGCAGATATGTGCTTGTAGAGATGGGTATTCCATATAAGGAGAAGGAATTTATATACAAGGGGGACTACAATTTTGGTGGATAGGACAAAAGCTTACACAGCATGCAGGGAGATAATAATACAGATGGAAGAGGTAAAATTGGATTTAAAGATTGTCCCAGAAACCTTCTAGATAGACCAGGCAGTAGAGGCAGGAAATAGGAAGTTATACATACTCAGTACATACAGTTTTACATGCTGTGAGCAATTGTGCAACTGCTGACGTTCTCTGTGGTCATGTAGAGTTGGCTATGCATGGAATTAACTCTGTGCAGATGTTTGAGCTTCACTGCATGTGAGTTAATCACCAAGTTGCTCTAGTAAAAAAAGCTCTGTGGATCTGCTGCAGTCACTCATGTCACTAATGGCCAAGGTCCTGGCTAAAATGAGAGACTAGAGACTGTGTTTTATTGTGTTTTATTCACAACACCACAGGAAACCTGTCAGTGTGTGCTCTACAGCTTTCAAAGAATCTGAGAGCACAGGACAAAAATTTTAGCAAATATGTGTTTCTTGCACATTTTCTGGTTTAGAGGAACCAAGGTGTGTCCAAATGATTTATATTCTTCTGTGCTGATGGTGTTGAGCATAGGAATACTTGGGACAAGTAAGGAGAGAATGACAACTCTTCCAATTCCCACCCACTTTTCATTTCAGTAACAGGCCTCTGCCAAACATGCACTGATGAGAGATACACACATTTCAGCCCCATATAGTTTCAGAGCCAGGAGGGATGAGTAGAGTTTAACACATGCCTCTTGATCAGCTGTTAGCAGGTAGAGGATCATTGCAGGAATAAGCAGGCAGAAACAACAGGCTTAATAGCAAATCAAGATACCTGTGCAGAGCCCTGTATCACGCTTGAGGCTTGTTCCTGTCAGCTTGGCCATGCTTAGTACACTTCTGGTGACACCTTCATGGTCCTTAGCTCGCCAGTCCTCTGGGGCAGTGTCCATAAGATGAACTTGATCAGTAAGAACATAGTCTGACCCTCACACACAACTGCTGAGACAAAGAGCTGCATCGCTGCTTTCTGTGATAATTTGCTAAAGGTTATGATGACAGTGTCTAGGAAATTGAAGACAAATAGTTCATTTTAAGGGCAGAAACTTTACTGACTTTACTGATAGTTCTGTGCTGGTAATGAGGAATCCTGAAAACTAAAGATTTAAATATGAAATGCTTTCTTATCTTTATTGCCATATGTTCCAAAAACAAATGCTACCTATAGTCTTACTAGCAACATCAAAACTTGAAATCTTTGTAGACGTCTTACATCTTGCATATGTCTCAAAGACACAGAGGAAGGCTCTTCAAAACCTTTGGGAATATATCACAAGCACAGTTACATATATTATAAAGAAAATGCCCTGGCCTTTTAATAAGGAGGCCAGCTTGCACATTACAGCCAAGTTCAGAGGGACATAAGCAGGTGGGTTAAATCACAAGTGGACTAATAGGCAAGAATAGTGATACCAGATTACTTCCATTTCACTAGGAGCCTGATATTACATATTAGATTAAAAACCTGGAAATCTTTCAAAGAAAAATTTGTTTAGCATTTTAAAAGCAACCATAATTTTAGCGTATTATGTGGAACTAAAGGCCAGAGGAAAAGATTACCATTCAAAATGCTATTATTTTTTGTTTGTTTATTATTATTTTCTTACTCAGATACTCTCTGACAGAAATGGTGAAAATGTAGATTTTAACCTTTCGTGTATCTACTTCACATGATTTCACTGAGTGTAATATTACACTGTCATATTTCTCTGTGAGGCAGTTGATGAAACAAAAGGCATCTTATGATTATGAAGGTAATGCTACTGATTGACCAAGAATTCAATTACAGACATTTCACAGAGAAAAATCTAAAAGATTTCAAAGCTTTAACTTGGTGGGTAATGTCATCCTGGGCAGAGTTTTTTGACACACTGTCATTTCCACCATGGAAGTAACCAAAAAACATAAAGCATGAACTGGAAGCTTAATTAGACCTTACATCCTGGATTATAACTCAGATATAAATGGTTATGTTAAGCATTTAAAATGTTGTATTTGAAACAAAAAAAACCCAAGTTGTTCAAAAGCTACATATTAGTAGTACATTTTAGAATTTAATTTGATTTGAAAGCAACATGAGTACATCTCCATAAGTGGATTTCTATTATACTATTCTCAAATGACCATGCCTAATATAGTCTATAAATAGAAAGTCAACTAACAAGACAGATTGGACTTTGTGGTTGAGAATCAATGGGTCTCACAGTGCCAATGATGCCTTCTGTTAGAATAAAATATAGTTCACAGCCAAAAATTACATATGTGTATAATTGCCACTACAAAATGCATAGCATGTTATAGCAAAGTATTGAAAACAACCCATGAGAATTTTAAAATTCTGAATGTAGATGTGAAAATATCATAAAATAGAGATTAATTAATACTTCATGTGAAAAGGATCTGAAATAAAACCATGCAAAATTTAAATCTCATGCTACTTTCTTTTCTTTGTAGAGTGCATCTACTCCACACAAAGTTCTGAAGGGGATGGTCTTACCAATTTTGTGCAGAAGAATTACATTGCAGGAATGTTTTAAATACACTGTACACCAAAAGCCCAAGGCAAGCAAAATGTCTAAGTCAGTAGTAGGAATGTCATCATCAAGAGATGATGAATCCTATTGCTAACACAGCAGTAAGACTAATTTTGAAGTTACATATAAATTATAACTTTAAAATTAATATTTTATATTTTATTCCCACTTTTAATATAGTTTCCTAGCAAATTGGTACATAAAAATACGTAAAGAGGAAACAGCATGCAACAATCAACTCTTGATTATTCACTCCCATACTCTGAGGGGTTTGGATAAGCTGGGTAACCCAACCCCATATATAATACAAGATGCATGTAATATTTGGCCATAAGAAGCCACAGCAGGGGTGCAGCGGGAAAAGGGCAGCATTGCAGTTGACCAGGGAGATCCCCCAGATGACACTGGGCAAGCAGTCAAGATCATGTTGTGCGTTCAGCCTGGGCATGCCTGCACTTCTCCCAAAATGAAACCAGCTCATGCAGATCCAGCTCCAGTGTCTCTGCATCAGTGGCACACTTAACCCTGCGCCTGAATAATTCATCCTTGGATAATCAAGGGTTGACTCTATCTGGATAAGTCCATTTATTAATAACTGTGGCTATACAAGCGAAGGGAAGTTTTCCTTTTCCATAGGCTGTGTATTGAATGGGGTTCAAATGTTCAGATCTTCAGTACATTAGCTGCTTATTCAATTTAAAGACTATGATAACATTTCTCATAAGGAACTTCAGCCCAGTATTATAGTTGTTGCTTTAGCCTGCCATTTTGCTACTATCAGCTAGGAATTTTTTACATAAGCTCAGCATGGAAAACTAGTTTCCACTGAATTGACCCAAAAGTATTCTCTTTCTACTCTCCTTTGTATTTCAAACACTTAAATTTATTCATGTAATTCTTCAAATTAGTTTTAATTCTGCCAGGCACTATGATTACCAGTTACGTGCTTAGTGCAGCCCTTATAAATTCCTTGCAGATTTGTACTTTCTTTATGATTGTATTACACTATATTTAAAGCAAATAGTAATCCCACATGTCCTAGAGATGATATGAACACTATATCATATATTTAAAGTGCACTAAAGTCTTCAAGTGTGAGGGACTACAGAAGTTTAAAATATCATTACTAATGCTCACCAAGAGAAATAAGACTAATTGCTGTTGTACCTCCTCATAATACTATACTGCCATTGTCTCCGGTGGAGAAGAAACTATGCTGGCAACCTACCTGTTTAGCTTCTGTTAAAAGTATCTAGGAACACTTATACCGCATACTTTGGGAACAGCTATCAAAAATACAATACGACTGAAGAGTGCTGCTGAATTTACTGCCTAATTGACTAAATATTGTTTTAATGTTACTTTTATTTGCTCCTGCGAAACATAGAATTCTGACAGACTAAAACCTAGATGCTCTTTTCACTCTATACATGCAAAATACGTAACTTCCCCTTAAAACTACTAACATTTGATATCATTAGTACCATTCTTTAATAGACAAAAAGTATGCTTTGCTTTTAAAACACTCAAATGTTTAAGAATTCTATGCAACTAATTTTCCTGAATCACTACATTAAAGTTCAGTATCAATAAGATTTTAAAACAAATGAACAAGCTGCTGTGTAAAACCGTAGAAGTATATTTTAAAAACAGGATAATTTAGAGCCAAATGTACAATGCAAAGTCATTTTTACCCCAATGTATGTAGCTTTATGGCTGTCAGTTAGTAGCACAATTAAAACCATAATTAGACCAATACTTTTGTATAAAGAAAGATGCTGCTATTATCTCAGTGGGGGATAACCCTGGCCTTTAACTTGAAATAACTCAGCAAGTTACCTTCCTGATAAACAATGCAATATTAATATCACAGCTGGGAGTCATTCACTGAACACTCACAGCAGGTATCAAATTTGTTGCTCAATTTTTGTTGGAAATGTAGCATTCCTTTCTAATGGATATCTTTAGATTCAAGTAAGAGGAACAAGTATAGTTCAGGGTATAATTAATTTTATATTAAGCTAAGGGACAAAACAGTCAGGAAATATTACATCATGAAAAGCATAAATTTTACAAACTATTCAAGCCACGTGTAGTTGTATGATGAAAGATTCTTAGTTATCAGGAATAGACAACTATACAAAAATTGAAAAAAAAAACAAAACACAAAGACTTGGGGAAATGCTTGTATATGAATTCATTTTATGCTGATATTCAAAGTCAAACTGCATGATATATTATGGTCTCATAGATAACCCACTTACAAAAGAAAAAAAAGTCCTCTGTAAAAAATATACCAGTCACAATCTTAAGCACTTTCTAAGTTTCTGAAGTATGAGAAATACTGTTTTGAATAGGAAAGGGGAAAAGTCAGATACAGCTATTTCTTCCACTTTTGAACATCACTGATCCTAGCGTAACCACTCTACACCTTTTAGTATGCAACAAGATGAGAGGTTTCCTTTGTGCAAAAGCGTATCGTTTGGTAACAGACTGGAAATGAAATGTAATGCAGATGCATAGTAGGCCACTCTGCTCAATTTCTAGATTATTTCAAGTTGTATAGCCAAGGAATCATCTTGGAACAAAACAATAAACTGTACTTATCATAAGATTTCCATATCTAACATAACTTTCAATTACCAAGTTGTGATAAATGCCACCCAAAGCTCATTTTGCCATTCAGCACGTCTCCTTTTCCCCTGCTGTTAACATCTGAGCTACAAGATCTGGTGTTTAGTGTACTGAAGAACTCAAAAATGGAAAACAATGTTCCCTGAGAAAAAACAAAATTGCACTCAAAATTAGAAAAATCATGATTTTGTCTGATGTTTTATAATAAATATTGTAAGGAATTTTGTTTAGATTTTATAAGTGCCTTTTACATCGTTACTAAAGTAGCTTCAGCACTTTCAAAGAGCATGGAGATTTTATAGCTAGGGAGTACTCGGCAGTTTATGCACCAGAATAGTCAAAAAGAAACTTTTGAAATCCCAATCAGCTGCTCTTATCTAGTGTTGCTTTTAATTCTACATAAAATAAAGTGAGATTAATCAAAATGCCAGCTGTCCTGCCTGTCAGTATTATCTGCTGATGGAATAAATACACCACAGAAAGTATACCCTGTGTATTTTAACATGTTTTGCTGCACAACTATAAAAAAACTACAGTCGGTGATTAA
Organism: Chloroceryle amazona; assembly: GCA_027560015.1. Lineage (NCBI taxonomy): Eukaryota > Metazoa > Chordata > Aves > Coraciiformes > Cerylidae > Chloroceryle > Chloroceryle amazona. Next base: position 52,807 of record JANHFX010001390.1, read on the forward strand.
GTCTTGCCTTTTACGAAATCCTTCCTCCCAAAATTCCATTACTAGACTTAGCAGGTGTTGAGATCAGATATCTATATTTGTGTATATATATATAAAAGATGTTCAAAAGTTACTCATAAAAGCCTCTATTTCCTGATACATTCCCTATATTTATATTTTTTAAATATAGGTTTATATGCTTTATTTTCTTCTAAAAATAATGACAAGAAACCAAAGGAAACTGACTATCAAAGCATCCGTGCAATATGACAAACAAGACTGGATCTAAAGCAGTATGGAAAAGTATCTGGACTACCCCACTCACGTAACTAGTAGAACCACATACCAAAGAGATAGCTTATAGAAGGGAATTTTATTTTAAAAGCACCTTTGCATTCAGTCTGCCCATACTATCCTGGATGCCTAGGTTGTGAGGGCTGCAGCGTGGTTGCAACAAGGTTGAAAAAAGACACAACACCTTATAGACAAAATAAGAACAAAAAACCCCCCCCCAAACATTCAGAAACAGAAGAGATCAAGAAAAACTTCCAGACAATGGAGGGTTCAGACAAGTCAATAAGCTAAGATCACAATATCATAAAAGAAAAATCGATGTAGTGTTAAAAAAATGTAATGGGGTGAAATGCAATACTACCAACTGAACTGATTGCCAGGCTAAGAACAAGAAATCTCTTAGAGAAAACAAAGGGAGGGAAAGATATGACTATCGTAATCTGGTAAACTACTGTCTGCACGATATGGCTTTCTGCAAATAATGAATGTTATCCTAAAATATGTAAATGCCACAGCAATGATAAAATCTCATTGAATGTACTCTTCGTAATTCTATCTTCAGAAAATGTACAGTTAAAGGGGATCAGGCGGAGCAAATAAAGCTACTAGAAAGATCAGAGGAATGGCAACACTATGAAGTAATAGTATATGTCAAAATCGTATCTTGTTCATCCAAGCCAACAAAGACAGAGAAAAAAATATTGTTGCTCTTTATAATGGAACAGGAAGACCTATTTAACTGAAGCAGTATCAGTACATAACAAAAAGAATAAATTGACTCTGACTGACGCTAAGGGTGGACAGCTAAGGTTTCTCACCACAACAGGAGTGATAGTGAACAAAGTCATAGGTTTTAAATTAATACAGATATATTAACAGGACTATGTACATTTACTTATCAAGGCAAAGCACTAGATCACTCTCATCTGCAATGTCACTCCCACACTTACACTACAAGCCAAACAGTAAAGCAGAAAGTTGCACAGAAAGAGTAGCAAAACAGAAAGCTAGAACAAATGTGCAGGTCTGGGGCCCACTGCTGCAGGAATTACACCAACCCCACAGGTATTAATTTTCAGATATTTCACTTCCAGAGAGCAGAAGATCAATAAGGTGCATCCTTATGTCACCAAGCAGGCAACGTATATTGGCAATTTTGAAACATAAAGATACGCTACACTAATAGTTAAGGAAAAGAAATAGGATTTCAAACCTTTTATATTATGCTATCTTCTTCATAAGGAGTCTAACTAAATGAAGCTGAAGGTTACTGCTTTCTTTGCAAGGCTCATCCATTCAATAAATATAGTAGATGAATAAAACTTGAAGTTAAAACAACGAGAAATTAGAATTGTCTATACAGAGTGCCACTGAACACTACTGCCTCCATCTGCATGTCAGTAGACTGATTTTTGTATATATGGCCATAAGTCAAAACCCAGTAAAACATGAAGCAAAACTCATGATGCCAAAACAATCTATTCATACCAGACAATAGAACCACATAATAAAATCAAATTTTGCAAATATTCTATACATGTTACTATGGAAACATAATAAGCAGTTGGGTTTGGGTTTTTTTTCCTTTCTTTCTTTTCAGACAGTCCATTTTCTTTTGATAGAAAAACATATTTTAAAGTCATATAATCATGGAATCATTTATGTCGGAAAAGACCTTTAAGATTATTGTTTCCCATTGTTAACATAACACTGCCAAGCCCACCACTAAACCAAGTCCTTAAGGAAGATCCAAAATCTTTTGTAAGCCAGAAGGAGAAGTGAGGTATCATTTTTGATTTCCTTTTCCAAAAAACCCATCATATTCAGACACAACTTCTGCACTCCAGACAGGGAAAGGAGAATTACAAACTCAGACTATGAATTCAGCAAACTCTGCCTAAAGATTTTTGGCAAATACTTCAACTAAAAATTAGTATCACTCCAAAATCATTTTAAAAATGTAACCAGAAAAAAAGGAAAAATATATAAAATGTGATTTGCAAAAGGAGGGAGAACTGTGATGTGATTTCAAAAGAACAGGCAGAAATTACGGTTTTCTCTCTTCATTCTGTCAAAAAAATATCTTTAGCTGTTTTGAGGGATTTTCAGTCTCTCTGATACAGTAAATAGTGATTAGTACTAAAAACTGTGGATTGAAAATAATGGTATGGAATGGTTCATGGTGGACGTTCCATTTTGTGAGATTTAATTCACCCGATACTTTAAATGTCAAATAGGAAACCAAGTACACTAAGATCTGAAATGAACTATTAGGCACGTCCATCAAGTCCAACAGGCATGTACGTGTGAATACAGCATATTCTGGGGTTTGGCCTACCAGTTGATCAGTTACATCACCCTTAGCCACTTAGAAAATGAAAAAGCTTTCTCTCACCTTGCCTTGCTCTTGTTTTGAGCCTATGTCAGCTCTTTGTCTCTAAAACCTATCTCAGCTCCCTTCCTGCAAACACCAGCTCACTTTGCCCGTGCCGGCCCCAGGAGAAACAGCACCTCCACAAGTATCTGAATGTCAGAAATGGAGAGGGGTTGGTGAGGCGTGAGCTGCACAGCTGATGACAACACTCAGCATCCTAAATTGAAGACTGCTAGTAATGAGCTTCCAAAGTAAAAAAAAAAAAGAATCATTTTAATAGTGGTAACTGGGTTTTTCAGGACACACAATTTGGGATATTTAAATTAAAATGCCAGTTCTGCTTTTGCCTCCTGTCTGTATACAGTGCTGTGATCATTCCAGATAAATATCCTGTGTCTTCTGTTGTTGACTTCTTAAGAAGCAGCATGATTGAACATGATGTTCCCGCCCCCCTCAAACAGTTCCTCTTGAATTTTAATGCTTCTTGATACTTTTGCCATATTTGTAGAGAATAGAATTTTACACTGAATTTAATAATAAACTTCACAAAGTTAAAATGACAGTGGGACAATGCTTAAATTACACACCTAAAACTGGAAAATCAAGTCTACAGAATACAGGATGAGGAATAAAAATAGATGATGGACATTAATTTTTAGGACAGTTTTTTGTTTCATTTTGTGGGTTTTTAAAAATAAAATAATTTTCAGGTTGGATAAAATCAGCCATTTTCCCTGTAACTTCTTAGAGACATCTTTACATAGAAGAAAATTAATTACATAATTATGTAGCAATATTAGCACAGGAATTATTGCATTTCATCTTTATAAGTTATTGCCTCGAACAGTGGGAAGGCATAAATCTACCTCACTACCTTTACTGCTTTTATTATACAGTACACTTACATAAATTGTGGTGAATTTCCAAAATGAAGCAGGAAGTTTAAAAACAGCAACAAATAAAAAAATGGACAAAAATATAGACTCTAAAAATCTTATTAGCTATTGTTTCATTTTTGTCTTTGTTTTTTGGTTTTTATGTGTGTGTCTGTCTTAAGAGATAAAAATGCATGAAGCTTTACTTTTTGTATGTTGTAAGAACAGTCACAATTTACCACATGTACCAGCCTTTGAGCAGTATGTCCTGTCAGTGCTCAGGTCTTCATATAGAAAGGCAACACAACTGCTTTCCATCTGAAAGATACAGGCATTTGCTAAATGAGAAAAGGACACCTAAATGTGGATTCCTAAATAAAAGGAGTAGCCATAGCAAGCATGGGAAATCAGAGGGCAAAATTCTTGCCTTGCTGGACCTGTTGCCAACATCTGCCAGTATACAGGGAAAACATTCACCGGAGAGCTGGGCTGATGGGAAATCAAGACATCCCAAGGAGTCTTGCTGCCCCTCAGCTCCTACAATTTTTTTGAAAAGAGGCTACATCCCATGAGAAACTGTCCTTATGTACATAGAGAGGGATTTGCACATGTTGCCAATTTAAGAGTACTGGCTCTGAGATTAATCCAGGGCGGTTAAAATGATAGCATGGAAAATGGTAATTTGACTATTGTTGGAGATCCCCTGGTAGAACATATTCACAGAAGCTCTTCAGACTACAGCAGAAGTTTCTCACTTCTCACTTGCATCTGAACCTTCTCTCTAACAGCCAACTTAGCTTTTCAGCTGGACTGAAGATTTGAAACTATAGCAGCAACCGAAAGTAGTAAAAGGAAGTGAGGGATTTTGAGTATGTTGCAGAATTTTACTCACAAATGCAGCAAAATAAGAAATTGTTAAACAGTGAAATTACATACTTCATCCCCTATTTTAAAACACGCAAAATGAAAGAAAAAGAAGAAAAAAGGAAGCATGGCATTTTATAAAGAAAATACCAATCTCTTATCTCTATTATGTGAGCCAAACAACTTGCACTGATTTGGAACAGCATGCAACCATAGGAAGTAATAGTTAAGGAATGGAAACAAGGGAACCAGCTGTTTTCCATATGTCTCACAGAATGGAGATGAGAAAACAAAGAATTAAGAAACAACCAAAGCTGATGTCTTTGAAAAGTTTTAGCTTTTCCAGAAATGAAATAAAATGTGATAGAGTGGACTACATGTTAAAAAACCCGTGAGTACACAGTCTTCAACCATTGGTAGAACAAGGTAAGTAATTTGGAAAGTAATTTGTTCTTCAGATCTAATCAGAATTGCCATGCGAGCAAGATAAAAATCTATTAGTGCAAGCTGCTCTTGGCTTGCATGAAAAAAAAAAAAAAGGGGTTTCTGTTGCTTCCCAAAGTGCTGGGCATGGCTGTGGAAATGGCTACAGAACTACTGATGAGCTAATCAGATTTTAATGAGATTCTCCAATTATTTTTAAAATATAGATGTCATGCTCCTTTGGTACTTACATTAAAAGCTTACAAATTACCTCTCTTCTTTTTAACTGGAATTTGATCTGCATACTATGCAGATCGGTTAGAGGAGTCTCTGAAAATACTATTATGTTAATGATAAAGTAACTCTAGCACTGGGGTACTCAACAGGCCCCTATATCTCCTAATACATCAAATCTGAGAAACTGTGTGCTCAGGAAGACTGAAACTGGAGGGAATTGACTTATGCTCCATATAACTTCCTTTTCTCAGACTTTCCAAAGATCTGTACCAAGGAAAAATCCAAGTTTATCATCTAACCACAGGATGGAAGAGAACCAAACCAAGAACGTATAATCAACCCCTCAAAAACCAACAACAAACCTCCACAAGTTCAAATTTCTGCATATTATTTATATAACTACTCTTTTTCCTCAAGACACTTCATACCTTTTTCCTCAAATGACTCTGTTACACCTCCTACTGATTTGAAGAAGCCTAATTGAAAAACAAGTATCTATTTTATGAAAATTTTCAAGGCAATATATTCATATTCAAATTCAGGGGAAAAAAAAAAAAAAGTTTCTCAGTGAACGCTACTTACCTTGACAACCTAACCTGGTGATTAGAAAATTCATCTGGGAGGTGAGAGGTCATTTTTCCTCTCTGATTTAAAAGACCTGGCAACATTTACTTCCCACATAACTGCCTCAAGCATGAAGCTTACTCTCTAGCACCATATTCCCAACAATTTCCAACTTAGCAGCATTTGTTGCTTCCCCTAATTAATAAGGAACCATCTAAGACGTATATAATTTACACTGCATTTTTATAGCACGCCATCTGCATCTCCTGCTCTGGTAGGATTATGTAATAAATTATAGGCAGGACTATCACTTTCTGTGACATACAAAAAATGACAGCAAATAACAGCAGCATATTTTGCAAAAAGATTCAGTTCCTCAAATGTTGTGATAGAAGATAGGTAAACATTCCTTTGGCCTGTGTTCCTTCCAGCAGTATTAATGAAATTTCAGCTACTATGGCAGATCCAGTAAAAAACAGTGAGAGAAAATTTGCTTTCCTGTATTTCTGTTTGGTTTTATGCAGCTCTTTCTATGGGGATGTAGCAAAAAATAAAATAAAACTGAATAAATAAGGCAGAAGCTGCATGCAGCAAGGTCCCAGGAGACACAAAGTTTAGTTAAATTTTCTTTAAGAAAATGTATTCATGGCAATTTTCTGCCCAGCCTCAGGCAAGAGCTTTCCAGATTTTAAAATGTTTAAATCCAATGAGCATGATAAAGGTATTGCATCAAATTTACCTCCTGTTAAGAATAAATTGGACTGAAACTTGAAACAGTGATCTTATTTTTGAACAAATCCTATGATGAAATGACTCTCGAGGACTTTTACATAGTGAAAGTTATTGCTTTGGCAGTTCTTGACTTCCCAACGTTTTTTTATTCTGGATCTTTTAGACCTTCTTTCTTTTAGCTGTATCGCATACAAACAGACATTTCTATGTCAGGCCTCTTTTTTTTTTTTCCCTGCTATTACTTGTCCTTTCAGGTATTAAATTAAATTTCTCCTGATAATGTTATGTGACTACTTCTTTCATTTTAACTGCAGACTCTTGATATTTCCTGTTTTTCAAACTCATGTCTCCTCCTTTCACAGGATTAGGTGGAGGTTTTGGTTCAAGGTTATGAAAACAAGATTGAAGGAATGAACGTTAGGGACTCAAAAAGCCAATGACAAATGGGGTTTTGCGTGTTTCAATAATCCAGTGTTTTTAAGGACCTCAGCCATAAATTTTGAACATTGTATCACAATTTCAAGTTGAATTTTAACTCCAAGCTTCCATCTTTTAGCTTTCACTTCTTACTGCTACATTTATAGTGTCAGAGCCCATTTGTTTATCTCTCCTCAGTCCTCACCATCAGAGATTCACACACTTTTCAGTCAAAGTACTTCAAGTCAGTAAATTTCCAGTCTTTCAGCTAACACACCATCCAGTAGTACTTCCCAGCTCACAGGTGCATGAATGTGCTCTGGCTGCCTTCTATCTCTGACACAGAACTATCTAGGTGCACCCCATCATCTCTCAACTCTCCATCCTCACCTCTCCGGCACCTGGTTTTCTTGTAAAGAGATGGAAGTTGTGTTTTTCTCTCACTGATTTCTCAGTATTGACAATATATGGCTCAAAACTGTAAGGCAATCTGCACAGTCTGCATGCACTCGTCTCTAACCCAGTACAGTCTTTCATGTGAAGTTTCTATGAACGCAATCCTCTGGGGACAGCACAGAGACATAGTCCCAGTTCATTTCACCTATGGCCAATGCAAGCCTGGTTTGATCAGCTTGAATAAATTTTCACTTGGTCAAAGGAAGAGGGGAAATAATTTGCAGCTTCCTTTGCTCATCCACTTGCGGCTAATCATAATCCACTCTCCTACCTGCAATTCTTTGAGCTTGTATATAAAAGAAAACGTGAAACAGAAGGATTTCCTCCCCCCTAGACAAATTAAATCAATTCCCCTATCATGGACTAGTGCTAAGGCACTGCCATCTAGTGTGGAAAATCAATATAACAAAGAAAGAGGAAAAAAATCAAGAGTATTTGCAACATGGCAGATAAAATTCTGTCTTCTTCCATCAAACATTTTGAACTCCTACATGTTATATTCATAACATTAGTCATTCTGCTTTATAAAAATACACATAAGCCCTCCCTTTAATAGGAAACTCCCTGACTTGATAGGCTGCAATTGCTTCCATTAGATTTCTCAGAAGAACCTTAGTCTGGGTAGCTTCATTTGGAGTAACTCTGTGAAATTAAAAATAAAATTCTACAGCATTTAATGACAGGAATCTTTTCATCAAAAAGAGGTTTTTTTCTTAATTACCACATATTTTATGGTAAATTTACAATTTCAATACTTTATTCTCTAATTCACATTGTATGGAATACATTGCAACATAACAGACAGTCTGCAGGGTCAGAAAATCAGGAACCTTTGAGTTCTGCCTCTTCATCTGTACTAGAGAAGATTTTCTCTTGTCTTCCAAGAACATTCTTGTCCATACAGTCCCAAGTTTCTATTGTGTTGTGTCCTGTGTAATTACCTATAAATGTTCAGTGAAGATGCAAAGGATCTGACCTGTTTCACTTGGACCAACTTCGTACAGATGAAGTACACGACACGAGACAATGGAACATAGAGGTGAGAATTTTAGAAAACTTGCAGAGCTGTTACAAAGGTCAGTGATTAATTATCATTTCTACAACTTGCAATCTCTATATTACCATTGTGCTAATCAAAGGTTTTAAGTAGTCAGTTAACACTGTAGCCTATTTCTTGCCAGAACTGTAGCAAGACAGTGTTGTATACTATTTGTCTGGTGCAGATATTCCATATAATTCTCATCACAACAAAGCCCTGTTTAGAACACAAGCTGTATCAATGTCTCTGAAAGTCCATATAGCAAGATTCTGCATCCTGATAAAAATATGGTGATTTTTGTCTCCAATAATGCTGGAAAAACACTGCAAATCTTGACAACAAGACAGTAAAGAGAAAACAGCTTTATGTGGCAGTGAGACTTCTTTCCTATCCAATAAGGATTGGAACATCACAATCTTAAGAGAAATATGTGGAGGGAAAGATCCCATTTAAAAGGTAGAACTCAGAGTGACTTTAGTGTAATCTTCTATACTTGATAATTCTTATGTATTTCATGCAGGATTTATGATTACTAAATCAATATTTATATTTTGGTAACTGTATATACCTTGGATATTTACACATACATATTAAATCACTGAAATGAATACAAAGACTTCAAGAAGCTTTGAACCAAAATGAAACAAACAGTTCCTAAGTTTGTGTAAAATAATTTAGGAATTCTTTTGTATTGAAAGTCCTACTGCAAAACAAACACTTTCAACATTCTAAGCATTGTAATAACTGCCACTGATCACTGAGGTATTTATCTTTTCTAAATGTACGAAATAATGACAATTATATATGATATGCCAAAACCATTCTAAATTATATTGGTACAACCATCTATTTCATGGATTTTATAAAAAAGAAAGTATCTTGCTAAGTATTCAAAGACTACCAATAACATTACAACAAAACATACTTTCCGTAAAGAAATTTATTTATGCGTCTCCAAAGCACCATAATATGACTCAGTTACAGCACTGAGACAGGATATCACAATCTAGCTAATGCACTTTCTTTAAATATTTAGTTTGCTAAAAATATATTTATATATTATATGATGCATGATATATTAGATTTAAAAAATATTTGGGAATACCTAGTTGCTAAATTACTAATGTAGTTCCAGTGGCAGTCTACAAATAAGTGTGGAGAGAACTGAAAAGATAGTGAAAACATAGCACAGTAGACACTAGACTTCTGATTCACATGATCATACATTAAATTCAAACTTTAAATTTAAAAATATTAAGCAATTATCTATCCCTCAAGGTTATGAAGAAAAGCTTGTAGCTCATGACACAGACGTAAGCAGATATAAGACACCAGCTGAAGTCTGGAGAAGAGCATGCAGTCACTGAGGGGCCACTGTTTCTAGGTCACCACACCAGCTTAAGAGAAGAGGAACAGATGTGATGAAACCCTGTGGCTGATGTTCCTCAGGATCCCTTCCTCCCCCAGCTAGGTAAATCATGTCCACCACTCTCCCAGATGCAAAATACAGCATTCTGAATACAGTGCCACATTTTGTAACATACTTAATGTGGACATAAAGAGACAGACTAATTAGTACCATCAAGACATTCAAACTTTCTCTAACTGGATGTAGGTGAGCTCATAAGAAGGATATCAGTTCCAGTCTGTCCATTCCTTCCACTGCCATAAAAGCTGGTAAAAATATTACATAATAATATTACATATTATTAACATCATAATATATAATAATTATATGTAATATTACATAATAATTATAAAATAATATTACATATTATTATGTACCTTAACAAAACATGCCCTCTCCAGGAGAATAACTTCAGAGAAGAAAACATATTACCAGGCATAACTGACAATTTCTTTGGCATCTAAAGTGTTTTGACAATCTACTGCTGACATAGGACCTGTCTCAAGATCTTTTTATTATGCTTCTTCTCTATGACTGCATATATATATCTATTAGGTGTCAGTCAATGCAAGCAATGCGCTGTTTTAATTTGTTGTCATAAGAGATTTTTTTAACAGCAAAAAGAGTTTTCAGACACATCATTTCAGCAATGTGGGAAAAGCATAAGGAACATCCAACATTTTTTTATATAAACCTAGTGACTAGTGTCTCATGCTCCATTCTTAAAAGGAAAAAAACAGGTTGTTTAAATATCCTAATAATTAATTATCTTATTAGTATGGTATGCATTCACTCAGCAATGTATTACTAAAGAGTAATTCAGTATTGTTCATGTTTGCTTTATGATTTAATTTTTTTTAGGTTTCCCAGTCTACCAAAAAAAGTTCTGTTCAGCATTTTTGCAGTTGCTGCATAAATTGACTCAAGCTGTGCTAGAGGAAAAATACAGAGTCTGAAAAACTCAAGTGGAAATATATCTTGCATTAAAAGAACTCAACACTAATGAAAAATTATCAAAATAGAGAAAAATTCAATGAAATTTAAGGTGAGTCATCTTTGTGATAAGATAGCACCAGAATGTATCTAAAGAATTACAACAAATATGGTTGCAGGTTTAAACAATGGTGATTTGCTAAATTCTTGAGACTTCTTTATTCAAGCAACATGTGAGAATCAGTGACAGTGCTATCCAACATTCATTTTGAACATTTTTTCAGATACTTTCTTAACTGTGACCTATTTAACTTTTTTTTATTATTTTTTAAAATCTGGGCCCAAAAGTCCTGTAAGAAACTTTTGTCTGAAGCATTTATGTCAATTCTGACTACAAGAAGGAAGCAAAAAAGTATGTGAAAAGCTAACCTAAAGTTTAGACCTTGAAGTTTGTGATTTTCAGAATAGTCAGGCTTTATGGGTCTCAAGTATCTACTTCATTTACCTGCAGCAGTTACTCTTCCTTTCCTGAGAACTGATTTCAAATAGCCAGTGCCAACTGAAATCGCATGAGAGAACAGAATCACAAGATAATTTAGGAGGTCTGTGGTCCAACTTACTACTCAAAAGCATGGTCAGAGGGCATTACTCAGCCTTGATCCACACATGTCTTGAAAACCTCTGAGGATTCACAACGTGGACAGTATCACTGCACAGCCTGTTCCAACACCTGACTGCCTTAATGGGGGAAATGTTTTTCTTTTTATCAAGTGACTTATAGATCTACTAAAAAACTTGAAAGCTGAGTGTTATATGGCTACCACAGATAACCTTTCATAGTCTTAATTTACCAATCCACAGTCAAACACCACATACCTTCTTGAATAAAAATTATGGCAATCCACTCTGAACCAGCAGAGTGGTTACTAATTATCTAGTAACTTTCAACTCTTGCTATATGACTGTTTGATAGCTTTTACCATTATTGCTTTCACTGTTACAGACTGATTTAATTGAGCAAATTAATGACCAAGAGCTAACCACTGCTAGAAACCAAGGTGAACTTTGGTAAAAGGTCAACTTCTGTATTGCTAAACCCCCGATACAACCACAGGATAAGGGTGAAGGGAAACAAGCGCCGTTTATTGCCAATCAAATAGAAATAGAAGAATAAATAAATTTTCCAAACCAGCAGCCTCAATTTCCATTTGTCTATCCCTGCTGCTTGCCCAGTCCTCAAAGTGCAGATGGACATTTTCACTGAACTTGGCTGGATTTTCTGAAAATACATTCAAAATCACAAGCACTGATTTGGAAGTCAGTTTTAGACTCATATTATTCTCAAATGTGATTTGTTCTATGGTTCACTAAAAGGATAATTATTTTTGCTAGCAGCCTCCCTATTGATGATAGAGGATAACTCCAATTCCAAACATGAGTATCACAGTATTTTAAAAAATAGTGCATTTTCTCAAACTTCGGAATACTTTCACTGTTTTCAGAAAGTGCAGTTAAGCAACCACCCAGCTCCTTTGTACTTTTTATGCATAAGTATGACTATATATAAACGCTTGCATAGTCACATCATTACTATTAATTATAAATAACATATTTTTCATAGCCTAAAAAGCAAATCATTGCCTCTAACAGGTGCTTTTTCCCCCCTCAACATTTTGCAGCCAAATGTAAAGAATATTTTAACTGTATTCAGCTGAAGATTACTATTAAATTGATATTGCTTCAGCAGTGGGGTTGCAGAAACACAAATAGAGTGTCATACTATTGAAAAAAATTAGATGCAGCTCTTGCCTTACAGGTGTCTTTGACCAAGAACCCCTTGCATTTTCTGCATAAAAATATTTCAAGGAGTTATTTCTCATGTATTTAGTGTTATAAAAAGTGCATGAAATCATGAAAAACCCTACCCTGAATGTTTGTTCTGGTTTGTTGAGGTCTTGAAGCAGACCCATGATTATACTGCCTTATCAGAAGTCTTTGGAGGACGCAGCTCTTGCCTTATTTGCTGCTACTGACAGAAAACAGACATGACCATCACAGTGCCAGGCCCCACGGGGACACAATCAGCCTGTACTGGCCCTAGCAGACCCCCTGGGACTCCCTCAGTCCTGCTCAGGACTGCATTCTAGCCTCATGCCCCAGAGCAGGCCGTCCCCAAAGCTGCAGCAATGCCAGTCTCCAGCTTCCCCCACCCAGGCCCAGCCCAGTCACAGGCCCCACCAAACCACGCCAATCCAAAAGCACCATGAAGGCCCCATGTGTTTTTAGAAGGGGTGAACAATGTTCAGATTTGTTCCTAAGTCAGTGTCATACCCCTCAAATCAGAAAAGCAAAACCATCTTCTGAAGCTGTGGACTAGCAGAGGCTGCACAGTTTTTATTCATTCCATCCACGGCCACAGGATTTAGGAAGAAAGCGCTGCCAGAATTCAGTCGCCAGGGACCTGATTAGACAGACAGCATTTAACCTAATCTCATCTACCACAAGCATATTCTTCTTCCTGTAATTAAATGTGATCACAGATGCAATTATTTAGGGGCATAATTCCACCAATTTAGACACCAAACTACTTCAGCTGCAGGTGGAAAAGGTAAATAGTGAAAATAAGGGAATGAAAATGTGTTGTTATGACTAGAAGCTAGATTACTAGGCAGCTAAAAGTCACAGGAAGTTACAAACTTAGGTTATGAGGTAAAACCACAAAACCTTCAATTATCCTCAAAATACCACATACTGAATCACAGAACAGTTTGGGTAGGAAGTGACCTTGAAGATCATCTAGTTCCAATCCCCCCTGCCATGGGCAGGGGGATGTCCTACTAGACCAGGTTGTTCAAGCTTCAGCACTATTGTTCATATTATAAGACTGTATATTGGTATTTTTAGGAGGATGGAATGGGTGATATTTATATTCCCAAACACTGGAAAGAGACAAAAATAGGTGGAAAGGCAAATGTAGCTGTGCCTCTGCTTTGTTTCTAGATGAGCTGAAAAGCCACAGCAGGCATTAACAACAGAAATAGTAACAGCTGTCTGAAGAGAACAATACTGAGAAGTGACTGACTATAAATGGGTGACAGTGAGAAGGGAAAGAAAACGTGTTTATTAAGAAAAACTAGCAAAAAATGTTGTTTAGTTTCTGTCTTTCTCCACTGTTATCCACACATTACACTGATTAAATTGTTGGCACTCATTTTACTGACTTATTTTATCTTCCTTCTAACCATTTTGTAGTTGATTTTCATATTATTTTGTATTCATGAGTTTCATCGAGAATGAAAAAAAACTTCGATTAAGAACCAGAAGCATTAGAGAATACCTTTGTGTACACAAAATAGACATACATCATAGGTATGGTGGTTTTAATGGGGATTTGATTAACAGACAGAATAAAAAAAACTGTTTGAATCATACTATTAATAACAGGTTACGAAACCAACTGTTTTGCACAGAATGTATTTCTATAATCATGTACATAGGCAATTATGGGCCTTTCTTCCTCCTATTATTAAAGAAATATTAAGAGCTTCACAGATACCCAAGACACATTCATTAATAAAAAACCTTTGGAACGATAGTATAATTCTAATAACTTCTGTGGAATACACTGACATAGTTGCGATCCTTTCAAGAACCTCTAAACAGCTACCTTCAATAAAATATAAAACAGTCCACTATTAACTTAAGCTGCCCAAGACTGTTTACAACAAAATCTGACAAGAGTCCCTGAGCACCAACTCATCTCTCTTTGGGAATATTTGTTAATACTACTAAAGCCCAATAAGAATGAATGGGAAATGATAAAAATGCATCTGAAGGTTGTTCCTGTTTGGTTATATAAAAAATAAAATATACCGACTGATTTCACTTCTGAGCCATAACTTTCTGCTAATGAAAAGAGAACATCTCTGTATGTATTAAGTATAATAGAACTGAACGCACGCTAAGTGAAGACCTGAAATATTTAATTTCATTAATAGAAGTTAATGACAGTGTCAATTTTTCTCTTCCGTTTCTTAGCCCACTCCTTCGCCCTGAAAGAGATGTGCAGTGCATCTTCTTCGATACACCAGTTATTGTTGCCATGTGTACTTGCACTTGTGACTGAGTTGTCATCTCTGGATTGAGTTATTCACCGTTTTTAAATGTTGTACTATTCCCTTCAAAAGGAAGTAGTAGCAATTTTTTTTCTATAAGCCACTCTAGTTTTCCTTTATTTACTAAATGTATGTCATTGAAACAGAGAACAGGTCAGGCACAGAGTACATGACTCAAAGCGGTACAAAGCAAACCTGACGTGCACACAGCCCAGAGGAGGTGGCAGCCACCTGGAGACAGTGGCAGTCCCTCAGAGGCAGCAGCTCCTGTTTCTGCACCTCCCTTCCTTGGAGCCCCTGCCATAGTGTTCAGGCATATGGGGAGCAATGAGAAAGGGAACTACTAAATTCTGAACCAGCTACTCGGCTGCAAAAATGTTGATGAAGGAATCATTGCACCAGCTGTTACTCAGAGCAGTCCTGATGCTGCTTATGTCCAGGCAGACCCCATAGGGCAAGAGAAGAGTAAACACACTTCGTGAAGGACAATATCAAGACAGAAGTCATTCCGTAAAGAAGAACTAATATTTGCATAAACATTTTTAAAGCATTGTAGTCATCTGATGGTTAGAAACATGAAAGTCTTATTAACACCACTCTGAATTTTACATATGTGAAGTCCTGAAAATATTTAGAGAAGCAATAATACAAATGGAGTGACACCTTGAAGCAAGATGAACTCTTTACTTTAAATGTCTTCTGAAGGTAAACTGTTAAAATCTAACAAACAAGACAAGTTTTGTTACCACAATCTGATAAAATGCAACCAAAATGGAATGGCCTTTGTTTCTACAAGTGCCATGAAAATTACAAAACATCACTGCTCACCTCCTGTCATGGTTATGTGTACTTGAAACAGTTATGAAACCAAATAATCATTCACATAGTTTGAATTTCACTTTTGTGTGAAAGACTAACCCAAGACTATTTGCTGCTTCAGTCCCAATGCAGTTCTATCTTGCAGCTGTGAATGGGACTCGAGTGCGAGTTTCACACAGTGTTAGTCCCTATTTATATGATTAATCCCTTTTAGGTCAAAGAGAAAAAGAAAGGGAGTAAATTCACTCAATAATCCTGAATTTCTATGAGGCAAAAGCTGAATGTCCAATGGCCATTACAGATTTAGAAATAAAAATCATACAAAACATTTAAAGAAAACATTACAGATTTAGAAATAAAAATCATACAAAACATTTAAAAAAAACCATTAAACTACAGAGAATAATAATTTCACTTTAGACATAGTCCCTTCTTCTCCTAACATTTAGTCAATATATGAATTTTAAGTAGAGTATAAATTAACTCTTCTCAAAAAGAACATGGAGTTTTATGAAGTTGGTGTGAACAAGCTTCCCAGGAAATCCATCATGAAGCATTTGGTTTGCTAAAGCAAAATTAACTTTGCAAGGTAATTTTTTTTAAAAGGATTTTCCACTGGACTTCCAGTGCCTCCATTTATAAAAGAGCCACGGCTTGAGTGCTATTACTACTCCACCTGCTTTAAGAAATAAAGATCTTGTAAGCAGAAATGAAATAAAATCATCCTTGAATATAAAATAATATCTGCTTACAGGTTAGGATGTTAGCTGCTATAGCAACTCCAGCTTTTTTCAACAATTATACCAAGTCAAATAATCACCAACCAAATAATTAGTCTGTGGCATGGAAAAGCCCTGCAGACATGACCGTGATCAACTTAACTCCAATAAGAGATTTCTTACATGACTCTGGAAGTAAAGTAATTCAAAAATGGAGACAGAAAATCAGAGGGGAAATGCAGAGCATGGCTGTGCTATTCACATCTCCTGCAGTGACACCCAGGATCTGCCTAGCTGCTGAGACAACATAGAGCTACATCAGGCACCCCACTAGTATTGAGCAGCCCAGGACCCCAGAGGCATGAAATGGATGTACACCACCTTACACACTTTCCTTTTTTGCCTGTCTGGGTATCTGGCTTACCAAAGATCTTTGGTCAGAGATCACCTTAAACTGATAAAACACCAAAACATGACCAATTACTTCTGGCTGCTTTGCTCAGGCCATGCTTATCTTTGGCTGGACAAAGAAGAGGGCCTTTCTTTCTGCCACTTCGCATGCCCATAGCATACTACTTTTAGCATCTGTGAGAACTTCCTGAGCAGTTTTTCACTTCTGGAGACCTACAGTTAAGTGTGGAACTGTGGCAGAAAGAGGATAATATTAATGAACTCCCTCTTGGTGTAATGCTCAGTGAATTTTTGTTCCCCACAAAAATTCTCAGCACAGTATAACATTTGTTATATATATAATATATCTGCTACAAAGGAGAAAATCAGCAGCAAAGTGCCAGGCATATCATGCTGAGAAAGTAAATATATTCCAAAATTTATTTTATTAGCAGTAATGTTTTAATTTGGAATCATGTGCCTGGGACGATATAATATGAGAAACTTTTGTGCACATAAATTCTGGACTTGAACAGTAGATAACTGGAAGTTCATGTCGACAATAAAGAAAAAATAAAATATGATTTGCTCATCCTACCATGAAAAAGTAAATATTTCCCTGCAACTACTGTCATAAATTATTGAAAATATATGAAGTGATCTGACACCGAAAAGCAGCTTTCCTGCAAAACATTACAGATCCAGCAAAGTCAGCTTCTCCAACATTGTCACTTTCTTCTCAAGTAATTCACAATAAGTGAAAGTCTGGGATAATATCAAAACCAGTGTGTTTCCATTTCCTGATATCTGAAATAATAGTTAATTATGTCAAGGTGCTTACTGCTTATCTAGTATTGATCCTGCTATACAGTATCAAGGATAGTTGATTTTCTCAGTTAATCTCTAATTTTACTTTTAAAATACTGCACAACATTTCCAAATATTAAAGTGACTCTACCATACTTAAAAGTACAATTTTACTGTAATAAGATGAAAAACGGGATATAATGATTACAAATCCAATCACAAATGATTATATTGAGTCTTGTGTATTTCTACTGAAGCTTATTAAAAAAAAAAAAAATTCAAATCAAAAGGTTCCTGGCATAGTTTTTCACCACAGCAGTGCCTTTACACCAGTTGTAGAGGAACCCAGATTGCTTTATTTACTAAAATGCCAAATATGTTGAATCTTCTTTTTAATCTCACATTTTAAAAATCATTCTCAAACAGAGCCTCTTGGTTGAAATGATAACTAAAATCAGAATATCCATTTCAGTAGTCTAGATTATCACACATTGTGTCACGTGGTAGCATCGCAAAGATATTCTCACACTAGTAATTTATGACTGTAAAATTTGATTCATCCCTTTACATTCAGGGACATATATTTTGGAAGAATGACAAGATGAAGAACAGTCTATTATTTATTTATTTTTGCACTGTATTACAGTTGAGCTGGAATCAAAGCAGAATATCCTGAAGTTTTAGGTCAGTTTTCCAAAATTCCAGGCCTGTCTACAGAATCTCTCTTTAAAGGGCTTTGCTCAATAGTCCTACCAGAAGCAACACTCCTAGATTTCAATACTGACAGAAATCCGAAGCTTTTCTACATTGTGCTCATGATACTCATTTAATCCTTCATGTCTGCCTTTATGACCAAAAATTTCTACTCTAATCTTTGAGGCTCTGGTTGAGGCTCAAAGTAGATTGTCCAAATTTACCTTAATGTGTTACAGAGAAGTTTTACTTTTGTCTTGGTCTCCTTTCTCTCCTCAGCCTAAAATATTTCAGATGTATTTGTTCCATATTAAAAAAACAAACAAACAAACAAACAAAAATAAAATAAATAAATAATAATAATAAAATTTTTCACAAGCACACTCCACACAGCAAAAACTCTACCATGTAAGCAGCAATGGATGGGGAGCAGCTTGGCATGGTCACAAGAACTACCTACAGGATGGTTCTTACACCATTCAGAAGAGTAGTTCACTGTTATCTGCCAAACCACCATCCCCCCAGTATCCCCGTGGGATGCTGAACACTGCTTGGCATTCACAGAGCAATACCTCAAAGTATTTCACATACATGTTTGTTCCCCATGTTTCAAGTGTCATCTTCTGGGTTTTTTCTCCTTTTTATTGCAAAGACACAAACAATGTTGGTTGGGTTTTGTTGTTGTTGTGGCTGGGGGCTTTGGGGGATGTGGTGGTATGTTTTTTGAGTTTTGGGGGGTTGATATTTAAAAATATCATGTTGTTTCCTCAAAGTTCACTGCTTCCAACTGCTTATTCCTCACTGATTACAACATTATTAACACTTCTTTACAATAATTTCCACAGCAACCAATATGATCTCACAGTGCTAGGACTTCAAATGGAAAATAAGAACCATAAATTAATGCAAATGGCACCTGTTACAAACAATAATAAGAGACAAGGAAAGAGAAACTGTCATATGTGAAACAGCAGTGTCAGAATACATGTCAAAGCTTTTTCATGAAATAGCACTTCATTCTTCTTACAATAAACATGTCAGCTCATCACAGAAAGCTTCCAGCTGAGCCTGACACTCAACACCCATAAGTCAGATTGCATAGCAGATGTTAAATAAAATGCATTAAGACCAATTAGATTCTATGGAAGAAAAAAATATACTAACAGCACGCACAAGCATTCCTGTGTTATGCCACAGTACCGAGAGATACAGTAAACCACAAAAAAAAAAAAAAGCTTAAAATGTAAATCACACTTTGCTCACATAGAGGTCAGCTAACAGAAGGTATGTTACATTGCCTGCAGCCATGTGAAACAAGGTCTCCTCCTTTCTGGTCTCCTGTCTCCAGCTAAAAGCTACTTCTGTGAAGACCATCACCTATTCAACACCAACAGGCAATTGATCAGTGATCCTCTATAGCAGCTTGAAACTAAGCAGCAAAAGAGTTTGAGCCTCTTTCCCAAAATGCATATGCATATGCATTTCACATCATACTAGTCAATTCAAGTCATCCTCATGTGTACTAAGGGAAGAGTTTCAATAGCATGGAGCCAAGCTATCAAGGGGAGGTAAAAATAGAAAAAAAAAATTAAAAAGGTGAAGTTTAAAGTTTGTGATATTGTCTGGTAGAGCCTTTTACTACCACACAAAAATTTACTCCTTTTATTGACCATTAAGAGACAGGATTTGTCATGGACACACAAAGCAAATCTGTGGGCACTTTTCAGAACTAAGTCACCAATGCAAGATGCAAGTTAAATTCTGGCCATGCGATAACTGTGCAGGCAAATGAAGCTGTCACTGCATACATGATAGTTTGCAGACCACTGGGAGCAAAGAACCTAATGGTTTTTATAGGAATTGCACATACTAAGAAAGAAAGTCAGTCTCAGTACTTGTCAGGACATGTTGCCCAAGGCTGAAGCATTATTTACTGGTAAGAAGTATCAAACAACGTCTGGTTCTTCAGAATTAGTCTTCAATAACTAATTAAGCCATTCATAAGTTAATTAAATATCTATATATGTGTATATATAGTATCTGAGCTGAGTTTTATCTACCAGAATGTCTAAGAATATAAAATAATATGCACTTTTTTAAAAAAAAACCAAACAGTGATAGTTGGTCATTTCAACTCAAAATACCTACTGGAGTTGGGGATATACTAGAAACAGACCTGAAATCTGTTCCACAAACCACAGATTAAATCTTTGGCCTCCAAACATTCCTTAGTAGCTCTCAATAAGAAACTCATTCAGCTCCTCATGACATAAGGAGCGGGTGGAATGTTTACACAACCTCATATATTTTTCCAATCACTCTGCTATCTGCCATTACTAGAAAACAGAAATGTCCACAAGTCATCAAAAGAAATTGTGAAACTTGCGTGGCTGCTATAGAATTATACACCAAGAACTAATACTGTCCCTGGTTGCAGGTGCTTGTGCTATGAATAACAAATCCAAATGCATCTAGGGCTTTTTCCAGTGGAACATAAGGCTGCGGTTATTCTCCACTAGCACTGAATTTTCAGGCCCTGACCAAAACCAGAATAAAGTTCCCAGACTTTCTTGTCTTGATATTTTTGTCTGTAAGGAACAGTCCAGGGTTGGACATTCTCCATGAGAGCTCTTGAAACCTGCAGCCTCCCAGCCAAACCTGCCTCCCTCCTAGGGTTCTTGGGGACACGTGGCAAGGAATAAATTGAAAAGTGACTGCTTTCCTCATTGTGTACTAAGCTCTATATCTGAGTGAGGAAGGAATACATCCTCATTAATGCTATTGCAGAGCCGATAGCCAGCAACCCTGACCACTCTTCCCATCCCTGATTCAAGAGCACTAAGGCTTCCAATGTCTGCCCTCCCTTCAATGTATTCTTGTGCAGCAGCAGTCTGGCAAAGCAACAGCAAACACCCAGGGCATTTAACAATAATAAAGTATTGTTTTATCTACAGTCTCCATCAATTGGACATGTAGTCAGTTTAAAAGCAAAAAAAAAGCCAAAAAAACGCAAAGCATTAGTTCAGGCATTGTGATTTGCTTTTTTATCTTCCCAATTTGGTGATTTTTTTAAAGTTTTCCCTCCATGTTGCTATATTTTAGAAAAATGTATCCAATCATACAAAACTGTATAAAATTGTTAAAAAAAAAAAAAGGCTGCTAAATGATAGTAAGCAATCAAAATAAAAATGCGCTTCCCAACTTTTCAGCTTACTTCTATCTCAACCATTTTTCCCTTACAAGTTGAAAAAAAAAAAAGCCAAACACACAAAATAGAAAACTGTAAATTTTCAGTTAACTGCATCAATTTAAGTAATTAACTGTTTTAGTTTTCACAATGTAAGCTGGAAGACTAAAAATTAAAACAAAAATCATCATGTACAACATCCAATTCATCCCTGGCGTTATTCCATGTAAATCAGTGGTATTACACCAGGGATTAATTTGGAACGCTGATCTGAATTAGAGCACTGTTCTATACAGCAATCTCATCATAACACTCACACAAAAAAAACAAACCCAAAACATTATGAGCATCACAAATGCACACAAATAATTATGCACCTACAAATCTATTTGAGTAAACAGAACTATTTCATAGTCTTGATAACAATAAGGACTTTATAACATTTAGAAAATCAGTATGTCCATTTTTCTCATAAAGGAGATATATTAGTCATGTAAAATACTTGATAAAAAATCCACCCAGAAGAATGTAAATCTCTTTTACAACTCAGTTTTCACATATCCTAATGAAAAACAGCCAGTGATAGGTTATGCAATGAATCTTCAAGAACTGTTTCAATATAGTTTTGAAGATTGAAGTACTTAAGTCTGCTCAGTAAAGGGTGCTTGCCACCTATGTAATATAGAGCAATGTAAACGATTAGTTTCTCATTCGAGTAGAAAACCATTCACATCTCCTTGGTCTATTAAATACCATGTCCAAGTCCAGTTTTGCAAGAAAAGAGGTTGCCTCTGTTTAGCTGCCCTACTGGTGAAGTTAGAGGCTGCATCCTCCACCTCACCACAGGGGCGGGCAGATGTTCTGCCAAAGCATCCTTCCTCTGCTCAGGGAGTGCAAGACCGCACAGAAGCAGGATAAGGAAGAAGTGAATGGAAGACACCTCTCTCTTCTACAGGGTTACTCCACTCTTATACACATCTGTAATGCTTAAGACTGTCCCCACTTTTCAAAGACAAATCTTTGCCAGGGACTGGTGTTCACCATCCACCTGCCGTTTCATTACCCAAAACCACTGCCCCGTCAGTCCACTACATAGCGCTACATCCTTTGCTAGACTGAAACACATTTGTCATCGCTCGATTTTCCTATCTGCATCTGAAACCTTTAAGGCTACCCACAACCAGCTAGCGAAGTTGCTTAGGAGCTGTGTACTGGCTACGGAACGGTTCATTTTCATTTTTTATTCCCCCACCCCCCCTTGGAGCCAGGCTCTTTCTTGCTCCTCGGGAAGTTGGCTGTGCCCTCTCTGCCCCTTCCCTCACAGAGACGGTGCCCAGGCGCAGTGCGCTCACTTGGGAAGAAAGCGCAGCAATAAAATATTAAACC